>WSYH01012258.1:5995-19145 GCA_036426205.1 Ascaphus truei | reverse complement strand
ACCGGAAGGAAGGCCACGTCAGCCCATCAACCGTTTGGCGATAAGTGGACGTCCGAGTGTGAGCGGGCCTTCCTGAACTTGAAGAAAAGCCTGACTGAAGCACCAGTGCTTGCGTATGCCGATCCAGAACAACCATACGTTCTGCATGTGGATGCCAGTCTCAATGGACTGGGCGCTGTCTTACATCAGAAGCACCCAGAGGGTCTTCGGCCTGTAGCCTACATCAGCCGCAGCCTGACACCCAGTGAACAGAAGTACCCTGTACACAAGCTAGAGTTCCTGGCTCTCAAATGGGCGATCACAGAGAAACTTCATGATTACCTCTATGGTGTTACGTTTGAGGTAAGGACAGATAACAATCCCCTCACATACATCAATACTTCCGCCAAGTTGGATGCAGCAGGGCACCGATGGCTGGCAACCCTATGTAACTACAGATTCTCTCTGAAGTACAAGCCGGGGCCTTTGAACATTGGAGCGGACGATCTATCACGACGACCAGGATTAAGTGCTACTCCCGATGATGATGAATGGGAAGAGATCCCCGGGCCAGGGATGCGAGCAATGTGTAGCATAGCAGCCGTCATCAATGATCAGGTGACCTTCTCCGAACTATGAGTTGCAGATTCGTTAGGATGCCAGTCGCAGGCTATCCCCGCCGCTTACTGCGATCCCAAGGGAATGAACATAGCCCATGACAAAGTCATAAGATGGAAAGACTTAGTGGACTATCAAATAAGAGATCCAGTAATCAGCATCATTTGGCAAGCTGTTCAGAAAAAGAATCCCGCTCTACGGAAAAGTGCTCCCCGAGACCTGATCGCGTTGCTAATGCGCGAGGTGGACAAGTTCGAGATAGACAATTGCTTGCTCTATAGGGTAGTCCAATATCACAACCACCCTCATAGGCGACAACTGGTTCTACCCCAAAACTTGAGATATATGGTGTTGAAGTCTCTACATGATGAGCATGGGCACCTCGGTGTAGAGAAGACTTTTGGGTTAGTTCGAGACCGTTTCTTCTGGCCTAAGATGCTGGAAGCGGTGGACCAACACTGTCGCCATTGTTCCCGGTGCGTTCAACGCAAGACTTTGCCTACCAGAGCAGCACCCATGGCCCATCTCAAGAGTTCTGGTCCAATGGACCTGGTGTGTATGGACTTTTTGTGTATTGAACCCGATAACCGAGGAATCTGTAACGTGCTGGTCATCACGGACCATTACACCCGGTATGCTCAGGCCTTCCCCACAAAAGACCAGAAGGCCATCACAGTCGCAAAAATACTATGGGAGAAGTTCTTCGTTCACTACGGTCTTCCAAACCGACTTCACTCCGACCAAGGGCGAGATTTTGAGAGCACTCTGATCCGAGAATTACTCAAAATGCTGAACATCGCCAAATCCCGGATGACACCGTACCACCCCGAAGGAGACGCTTTGCCTGAACGATTCAACAGGACCTTGTTGGACATGCTCGGAACCCTGAAGGGTGCGCAGAAAACGGAATGGAGTCGACACGTAGAGGCTTTGGTACACGCGTACAACTGCACCCGCCATGAGTCCACTGGATTCTCTTCATACTTCCTCATGTTTGGGCGAGAGGCAAGACTCCCAGTAGATGTGCGTCTTCGAGTATCAACGGATGGGATACACAATGCTACCCATTTCAAGTATGTGCAAAGGCTAAAGGACAGTTTGCAGCAAGCTTACCAACAGGCTGAGAAGTCTACAGCTAAACTGAACGCTGGCAATAAGAGACGATATGACAATAGAGTCAAGTATCGGGAGCTACGTCCTGGGGACGCTGTGTTGCTTTGTAATCTGGGAGTCCCCGGAAAACATAAACTGGCGGACCGGTGGAGAGACGGTGTATATGAAGTAGAGTCACAGATGCCCGGCCTCACGGTCTATCGCATCAAAGACACTGACGGCCGGGTAAAGGTTTGGCATCGTAATCACCTTCTTCCCATCCCCCAGGTGGGAGACGAAGAAGCAGAAATACTGGCCACACCGCTCAACGGTGAGTCCGACTTATCAGAGATGGGTCAAGAGACTGTAAATAACAAAACCCACTCTGAAACTCCTGAAGACCCCATGGAGGGACCCTCTCAAAGGGACTATTCCATAGAAGGGGCATCTCCCGGAGCAGCTACGGGTAAAGGGCCCCGTAGGCCAACGCCTACTAAAGTGGCACCAACAGGCCAGCCTTTGGATCCACAGAGCCCATGCTTTGTGCCGAACAGAGATTGTTCAGAGACATTTCTCCCCTCAAGGGAGGAGGCTGAGCCTCAGGACTGTATTTATTACTCCCCAGAGGGAGTTGCTGAAGAACAGCTACGTAGGAGCCAAAGAGTCAGGTACCCTCCAAATCGGGTAACCTATGATCAAATTGGGGCACCCCATTATGAGGCTCAGTAGTGGTCTCGGAGCAAAATCCAATCTGTGATTGTGATGCTCACAGAATTGTGCAACATCGTATAAAGTCAATGCGAATGTGCTAAGTTATATATTGATTTTCTCAACCCAGGGGGAGCATGTAGGGAAAAAACAACAAAGAAAAAACACACTAAGTGTAGACAATAATGTTCAGGTGTGAGATAATGTGATGCTTGGCCCCTATGTGTTGCCTACTCACAGAGTGTCAGTAGGATAGGTACAGTGGCGGGATATGTAGAGTCTGGTGGGTCTCTCTGGATATGAACAGGAAGCAGCTGGGACTGGGATGTCAGTAGCAGATGTACATGGAAAGATAAAGACAGACCTCCATGGTGCAGATCAATGGTATACAGATAAACTTTATGTAATAATAAAAATGTGCACTCACAATGTTTAAAATAAATACAGGCGTTTTGTCACTATATAAGTGATAGGAAGGTAAGGGTGGTTGCCACAGCTCACCGCACCGCCGATGTCCCGGATAGGTTTTTCCCCAGGCTCCCTGTGGCTTCCTCTACACCATAACAGTGTGGGGATCTCCTCCAGCGGTGTCTCCGGCGCGACGCGTCACTTCCGGTGTGCACGATCAGCTCCGTCGCGTCACTTCCGGTTCGGCAGCAGATTGACAGCTCGCGGGCACCAATCCTCTCACCTTCTGGGCGGGTCCATTCTACGCGTTTCGCCAATGAAATGGCTGACTTTGTCAGGAGTATGGACCCACCCCTTAATGTTACCTTATATACCTTGTTTAATTCTTTTTTCTTTGTTGTTTTTTCCCTACATGCTCCCCCTGGGTTGAGAAAATACGTATTGATCATCTGGGACCAGTCAAGACAGTCCCTTCCAGAGGGTCTGAGCAGGGGGTTACAACTTATATTATATTTTCACTATTACACTATTTTTAGTCACAACATTCTTTAAGGTCACTATGTGTGTTATATATATTCACTGTATTTTAAGTGATCACTAGTATTTAATTAGCGCCAGTTTTCACCAATCACGTCGTCACTAAGTTATATATTGAACTGTATTTTTATTATATAATTTCTGTACATGGTTGAGTTGTGTCCCAAGCAAGGACATTGGGGTTTTTACCAGGGGGAGGATGTAGCCAGATCCCCCCTCTGTCTTGCGGGCCCCCCCTCCGGGTACTCTCTGCGACTGTTCGCGGGGAGGTGTGGGGGCATGTGCGCGCTCAGCGCGCTCTCCTTAGATGCAGGCGGTTGCCGGGGACGCTTGCGGCCGGTTGCTAGGGCCGCGGTCGGGTTGCGAGGGCTCCCGGCGGTTCTCGGTGCAGGGCGCCACCATGACAGTTCTTCGCGCATGCGCAGACTGCCGATGCGACGGGAAGCCCTAGTTAGCTCGCGCATGCGCTGTACAAGCGCGTGAGAACGCCACCAATGAAACAAGGGCTCTGGGCAGGGACTACAGATCCCATGAGCCTAGGGGACTCCACGTGACGCCAGGGAGCCAATAGGGCTGTAGTATCTCCCTGCTCAGGGATAGATACATATAGCGGGCTTAGGAGACGGTAGTTGGAGCTGGGAGCAGGAAGGGAAAGGAAGGGTGTAGGGAGCAAGTGGCTCCTACACCAGGTAAGGTTCCCCATATCCCAGGCAGACCGCAACTCCCCACTAGGTTAGTGGGTAATTAATAAGGGACGGCCCCAGGTTAGGGACCCTGCCCTTAGGTGCGTGTGGTGTGCAGTCTTGTCAGTGCCACGGCTGTCAGTGCTGTGAGGGCTGACAAGAAGGCATCGTGTGTGTGTGCAGCACGTTGCTGCAGGTACCAAGTAGGTTGCAGTGTGTTGCTGCAGGGGCTGTGAGTATTAGTTAGCAGTCAGGACCGGGAAGAGCTAGGGGAATGGATTAGGCCAGTAACCCCCTAGGCCCCAGATAGGTCTTCACTCCTCAGCTTGTGGTGCTACAGGGACAGGCCCTAGGTTAGGGACCCTGTCACAGTAGTACTGTGTTAGATAGGGACACAGCGGATGCTTCGCTCCCCGCTAAGAGACTTGGGCTCAAGTCTGTGCCTAGGAGACAGAGACTATCTCCAGGGTGGGATCGCCCCTGGCGGGCCCCGTGCGAGGCAACATCGGATCAGACGGGATCACCAAGCGGCAGATCCTTTTTGAAGTTGCTTGCAGGCCCGAGTGCAGGAGCGCTTGGCAGGTATCTTCCTATGTGCACCAACGTATCCTATCATATCACAACTACACATAGTGGCAGCGCTGACCACAGGACAAGGGGGTTGGGCTGTGGACACAGTATGGGGATACACGGTGACTGTGGAGTTACTCCCTAGGGGGAATGTTATAAGTGTGTGTTATTGCCTGCATATATTAGTAAAGTGGTTATATACATTCCTGTGTATGTGGTTATTGTATATGCGGGTCAACCTTCTACATCCCTAGAACCCTACACAGGTGGAGGCGCTGAAACCGAGAACGTTCCAGTGTCAGGCTCTCACTGGCGGAGGCTCAGACCTCCTGTGAGCCTGACAGGTATACTGCACCTACACCTGGTAACATTAAGTTCCCCTTACAAACGCCATATATGCGATTGGGTGGGGGAAAACCCGTTACAGACATATAGACATCTATATCCCACAATATTTAGAAGTACTGGTCTGTTCTTTTGTATCCTCAATGTAGTTCAATGTTCTAGCAGCTATATTGGTCCTGTTAAATGTAGCTTTGTTGTCGGTTATGATCCTTTTTAGTAGCCTAACATGATAATTCTTAATAGATGGAATTATAATGTACAGTGCTTTTAAAACCTCACAGCTCTTTTGTACGTGTATACTATGCATACTACATATCCCTGAGTGTGAGATATTACATGAACATGGTAGATATGAAACAGACAAATACACAATCAGATTTCTGTTTTCAAAGAAGTTTACTTGAAATTAACATATTGGTTACTATTACAACAGTAGTCATTCCCAAAAACCTAATTGTTTAACAATAAACATGGATTGAATACATCATTACATATTTGGGACAATTGTCAATTCCTAGAAGTGAATGAGTAATTGACCTAATCAAACAATTTTTTACAGACACCTGCTGTTTGACTGTAGCCCGTGACTTATTTTCGGTTTATCAAATGTTATACAAATATGTGGATAGGTACTGTAGGATGAACCACAGTTTCAGACACTTCTTATGAAGTTGACAATGTTATCAACCGCTTGCTTTCCAGAGGGAAATGTAAGTTTTCCGTTGTCAAAGAAACTGACTATTCCATGGACTCCATCTTTAGCATGGTACCAGGTTACTGGAATGTCATTATCTTCCAGGCGCTTTTTATACAGTAATCCATCATCCCGAAGAACATCAAACTCACATGTCAAAATATATGCCTTGGGTAGAAGACGAATGATAGAATCTTCAGCAAGTAATGGAGAACAGGCAGAATCAAGAGCATTTTTGACTGCTTCATGGACATCATCAGAATGTGAAGACATGATACAGGGTTTATAGCCCCTGACCTTAAATTCATCAGGAATATTATCAGCACCCAACCACTTCCTAAAGTTGAGCTTCATGTCAACAGGAACATGGTGTCCATCTAGCACGTCTTCCATCACAGAAACATCACAACTTATATAGTTTAAAACAAAGAATACAGATTGTTCCCGATATAACAGTGGAACAGCGCGGTTTTGCTGATATGATGGTAAATTGAAATCAATCATCTGCAGCAATGGGTATATTAGCACCTGGGCCAGTGGTTGTGGAAGGTCTGCCCTGCTCACAAGAGCTTGACACACAGCGGCAGCAAGATTACCTCCAGCACTGTCACCACTTATTACAATAGAGGAGGAATTAACGCCATATTCTTCTGCTGTCTTCAGAAAGTGAATTGTGGCATTAAGACAGTCCTCAAATCCTGCAGGGTACTTGTGCGCTGGAGCCAGGCGATACCTAAAAAGAAATAGAACTTTCTAGTTAATGCTGCATTTGATGCTGATGTTTAATTATAGTTGGTTTAACAGATTACTAGGGTAACATATTTTTGTTTCGGTATAATTGTTTTTCTTTTTTGTGTGATAAGTGGTTCACATAGCAAATTGAATAAAAGGTTTTAATCAGCAAACTGATTGTATACAGAGTATTAATGTATCTGTGGTCCAACAAGTTAGATATAACAACTTGAAAAATGATGTGTACATTTATTGTGAAAATGTAAAGGCAATCTGTAATATATTAACCTTTTCAACAGACAGCTTAACATACACCCCACTACCATAGTTATTTTAAGCATAAAAATACTTTCTAGCTTTACATAGTAAAACGCATTCACATTAATAGTAAAGCTACATAACCATGGTGCTTTAAATTGTAAAAGTGGGGTTGTATTAGTAATATATATATAAATATACTGTACAGCTCAACCTGTTATAGCGTGATCCGCTATAACGCATATTCCCTTATAACGCAATTTGAGCTTGGACCATGAAATTTTTTTTTATATTGTTTTTATTTTTTTTTAAGTCACAGCACACTGCTCACACACAGCACACTGCACACACTCACAGCACACTACACACAGCATACACTCACAGCACACTGCATACACTCACATCATACACTCACACTCACAGCATACACTCACAGGACACTGCACACACACTCACAGCACACTGCACACACCCACAGCACACTCCACACACCCACAGCACACTCCACACACTCCACACACTCACAGCACACTGCACACACTCCACACACTCACAGCACACTGCACACACAGCACACTTCACACACACAGCACACACTCACAGCACAATGCACACACTCACAGCACACTGCACACACAGCATACACTCACAGCACACTGCATACACTCACAGCACACTGCACACAGAGCACACACAGCACAATGCACACACTCCACACACTCACAGCACACTGCACACACTCAGAGCACACTGTACACTCACAGGACACTGCACACACACTCACAGCACACTACACTCACAGCACACTGCACACACACTCACTGACACACACACACCGTCAAATACACACACACAGAGTCTCTTTAAGGGAGCTTGCTCTCGCAAGACGGAAGCAGAAAGCAGAGACAGGGAGAAGAGCTGCCAGATGCCGGGTAAGTGCTGCGTGCTGTTGCCCCACCGGGTCTGGAAACGCGGGAGAGTTCTCAGCTTTCCCCCCCCCCTCCCCTCCCGGCAGACGCGGTACCACCACAAAAAAAAAACTTTTAGAAAAAAGTACTTTTTTTTCGCCGGCCATTTTTTTTCGCGACCCCGTTTAGAACGCGGTGGTCTCGGGTGGCCTCCGAGGACCGCGCTATAACGGGGTTAAGCTGTATATATATATATATACGTATATACAGTGCTTGACAAATCACCCAAAAATCTACTCGCCGAACCAAAAAATCTACTCGCCACCTAATCCCCTCCCCCAACCCCGCCCCCAACCCCGCCCTTAGTCCCGCCCCGCTTTTAAAAAAATACATAAATAAAATAAATTGAGTAAATTCCTAGTAAGAACATTCGTTTTTGACATAAGTTTATTTATTGTATTACATTATACTACAATTAGTCCTTGTTATGTGTGTGTGTGTGAGTGTGTGTGTGTGGTGTGTGTGTGTGTGTGTGTGTGTGTGTGTGTGTGTGTGTGTGTGTGTGTGTGTGTGTGTGTGTGTGTGTGTGTGTGTGTGTCGGATCTAGAAAAAAAGCCACATGTGAATGACTAGTTTCCTGAAACCCCTTAACCAATGTCTGGACGGCCTCGCTTCACAATATCTAAAGCACAATCCGCCTGGGATCTTACCGATTCCGCAGTCCCTCAATGTCCAGATACCTTAATCTCCGCAAGTTATACATTGGAGGGGAGGCTTCCCTACCTGTCTTCTGGGTTAGGGGGGGTTCCGTGTCTTCGTGTGAAAAGCTTGAGTCAGATCTGGAAGAAAGCAGTTTGTCATTCTCGGTGGTAGTATAGGGCTGTTAAGATATATAGGGTAATAAGAGATCCAGACAGAGTGGAGACAACGAGAGTGTGGTGAGAGACAGAGAGTGAAGAGAGATAGAGAATAGAAGAGAGAGAGAGAGAGAGAGAGAGAGAAGAGAGAATAGAGAGAGAGAGGAGAAGAGATAGAGAGGAGCCAGGGAGAGACAGAGAGAGACAGAGGGTAACAAAAAAAGAGAGACAAGATCACAGAGTGAGGGGAGAGAGACATAGAGGGAAAGAGACAGAGAGGGAAAGCGACAAGAGGGGAGAGCGACAGAGGGGGAGAGCGACCGAGAGTGGCAAGATAAACCGACATTCGCCTCAGGGGGAGGAGACCCGCTTCCCCGAAACTGCCTTCCCCACCCCCGCGGACTGGGTGTCCGCGAGTTGCTCGGTGAAAGGCGACGTGAAGCGCACATGACAAATATTAATAGTAGAACTTATGACCTAACCAAAATAAATAAATAACCACGCCACACCAGTGTAATACACATACACTCAATAACTTACCTCTTAAAGTGATATATTAAATTCACCCCCATACCCCACACATTCCAGTAATAAACCATAAACCTAAATCCCTAAGCCCATCATAAGCCTCAACAAACCCCTCTCCTCCAGGGCCGACAGTCGCAAGCTCACTATATCGCCATCCCAGGAGACCTGACGTGGAACCCACACAATTCATAGCAAGGACAGGAGGAGCAACCTACCACCAAATGCGCTGAGTAAGGAATAAGTAATAATACCGATAATAAGATACCGAAAATATGAGACAAGACTATAATAAACCATAAATACCTATAAATAAATATAACAACAGCACAGAATAGTGATAGACCACAAACACACGCACTTCACACCCCAATACAACCCCACCCCCCCACCCAACCCACCCCACTACTCTACCCCTCCTAATAAACCCAAACAGCAAAAGGGCGGTTTGAAGTCCTGGCAAACTCCATCCCGCGTTAAGCCAATCAGCTCTTATTTTTTTTTTTTTTTTTTTTTTTTTTTTTTTTTTTTTTTTTTTTTTTTTTTTTTTTTTTTTTTTTTTTTTTTTTTCTGTTTTTTTTGTTTTTTTGGTTTTTTTTGTTTATTTTTTTTTTTTTTTTGTTTGTTTGTATTTTTTTTATGTTGTCTTTATTTTTTTTTTTTTTTTTTTTTTATTTTTTTTCATGGATTTTAAGTTTTATTTGATTTGATATTTTTTTTTTGTTTTTTTTTGTTTTTTGAAAGTTTTGTATTTTTAAGAGGATTTTTTTCTCTTTTTTTTTTTTTGTTTGATCGCTCTTTTTTTTATTTTTAGGTTTATATTGTGTTGTGGTATTTTTTATTTTCTTATCTTTTTTTTAGTTCTTTATTTTTTTTATGTTAGTTTTTTTTTTATTGTACCCTCTTTAAATGAATCTCTCTGCGCTCCTCTCCTTCTTCTTTGCTCCCCCTTTTCTTTGTAGATTTTTATTTGTGTTTTGTTTGGTTTTTTGATAAATAACTTTTCTTTCTCCACTCTGTTCTTACACGTCTTCCTTTCTTTGGTTTTGCTAAATACAATAAACAGAATCACCACTTTATACGTTGTGTCCTCCCTACATAAGACGGGCCTTCTTTTTTTTTTAATTTTTTTTACCGTTTTCTCGAGCAGAGGGATATTTTTTTTAGAGAGAAGGGGAAGGTGGACTGGCCAGCGAAATATCAACTTGCACGTGCGAGTTGGGACGCGCGGGTTTGTCGAGCCTGCGTCATATATCTATGATATTATATATCTATAATATATATTAATATCTATATATATAGTTATCTATATATATAATAATTATATATATTCTTATATCTATTATCTATATAATACTATTTCAAAGTAACGTTCTGTTCCCAGTGATTGTAAAACAGGAGACATATCAATGGTTGAAAATCAAAGTGTATTAGTGAAAGCAAAATAACATCCAGAAACCAACGTTTTCGGACGATCGAATGGGACCTTCCTCGGGGGGGATACAAAGGGTTAGGTATCCCCCTGGAAGGTCCCATTCGTAGGCCGAAACGTTGGGGTTTGTGATCTATTAATTTGCTTTAACACTATACACTTTGCTTTTACACATTGGGATGTCTGTTCTGGTTGAACCAATATTTTTGGAAGGTAACCTCCCGTTATAAACACTTCTCTCTGATCATCTGGACGCCTCAATGCACCCTGTGGTTTACCAGCACCTAAGGGGAGTGTGACTGCACAATGCCTTCTCTGACATGATATATAATTAGAGAATATATATTTATATAAATATATATATAATATATAATCTAATTATCTCAAATACATCCAGGAGAGAAAAAAAACAGCGGCAGATAGTATAAGTGAAAAACTGTTACAAAGTATAGGAGAAGAATAAGTAATTAGCATATGGCGAAACCAATGAGATGAATCTGAATAATCAACAGAAGCAAATATATGGTGAAATATACTTGTATTCTTCAGAATGCGGAAAAAACAAAAGGCTACTTACAAGGTAGCAAAAAAAACAGGCATGTAGGATATCAAGATCCTCTCCTCACTGCTGATCTGTATGGCAGCTAGTTGGTTCTTGCTCCATGTGGAACGCAGAGACTCCGCACAGGCTAAGATGTGTCTGCAGCTGCCTCCAGTGTTGTCCTGGCTATCCCCCCAGTCTTGCGGGATTGTGAGTATGACGTCAGCGCGTTGTTGTATCCGTTGAAGGGAGGAATCGGCATATACTGTCCAGCTAATACTAGACCAATATTGCCAAATAGAGCAAAGAACTCAGAGAGTCAGGGAGACCTTAAGGAAATGCTATTTCAGCATCCACCCTATGCGTATCGTCTTGAAAAAAACTTCATCAGGGGTTTTAATTGCACACTTAGTTATTCTATATTTTATATATATATATACCGTATTTTCTCGATTGTAAGACGCCTTTGATTTTAAGACGCACCATCGATTTGGCCCTTACAATTGAGGAAAATTACTTTTTCACCATGTCAGCGGAGGTTGAAGCGGGCAGCGGCGGCAGGAGGAGAGGTCCCACGTCTGCAAATGGTTGAAGATGGACAGTGGGTGGGTGTGTGGCAGCAGGACAGGTCAAAAGTCTGCAGGTGAATGAAGATAAGAAGACAGCGGGCAAGCGGTGGGGTGCGGCGGCAGGAGATCATAATAGCAGGAGAGCTGAGTAGGAGCAGAGCGACATAGGGGGAATGGCTTGGGAGGTGCACACTGTAACCAGAAGTCAGACACCGGTCAACTTCCGGTGTTACAGTGTGCAGTTCCCAAGCCGTTCCACTATGCCGCTCTGCTCCTGCTATTATGATCTATTAGCCGCCTCCACCACCGCACGCCCGCTGTCTTCTTATCTTCATTCACCTGCAGACGTGGGACCTCTCCTGCCGCCTCTGCACACTCCTCTGACATGGGACCTCTCCTGAAACATGTTAAAGTGAAAAGAAGGGGTTAGTACTGTAGACACTTTTTTTAATACATCGATTCTATGACGCACCCCGATTTCAGACATGTGAAAATCGAAAAAAAGGTGCGTCTTAGAATTGAGGAAATAGGGTATATATATATATGCTTTACTGTGGAGGGTTTTAGTCACTTTTTTTACCCACCATAACCTTAATAGTCGTATATATATATATGTATATATAATGGTCAACAAACCCAGTCGCCGGGGGTGACTCGAAATTGCCCCATGGCGATTAGCCCAAGCAGTGCCCGTGGTTCTGTTTAATTTCCCCCGCTCGCGCAGATAAAAAAATTCCTCCTATCTGATTGGTCTGACAAGACTTGGCACGCTGCCAATTTTTTTTTGGGGGGGGGGTTGCGCACCCAGGCTCTATATAAGCCTGTGGATGGAAGCGGCCTTACTTTTCTATTGTGATCCTTCGTGAGCAGTACAGTAAGTACTGTCCCATACCCCCAATGCCCCCCACATACCTCCAATGCCCCACACATACTTCCAATGCCCCCCACATACCTCCGATGGCTCCCGATGTTCCCCACATGCTCCTGATGTCCCCCACATACCTCCAATGCCCCCAACATGCTCCCGATGCCCCTCGCATGCTCCCGATGCCGCCCGCATGCTCCCGATGCCCCCCACATGCCTCCGATGCCACCCTCATGCTCCCGATGCCCCCCACATGCCTCCGATGCCCCCCGCATGCCTCCGATGCCCCCTGCATGCCTCCGATGCCCCCTACATGCCTCCGATGCCCCCCACATGCCTCCGATGCCCCCCCACATGCCTCCCGCATGCTCCCGATGCCTCCCACATGCCTCCAATGCCGCCCGAATGCTCCCGATGCCACCCGCTTGCTTCTGATGCCACCCGCATGCCCCAGATGCCCTCCACATACTCCCAATGTCCCCCACATTCTCCCGATGCTCCAGATGCCCCCCGCATGCTCCTGATGGCCCACAATGTCCCCCACATGCTCCTGATGTCCCCGACATACCTCCAATGTCCCTGCTGGACACGGTGATCGGGACCTGGAGCTCCGTTTCTTGTAGTGTGTGTGTGTTTGTGTGTGTATGTGTATGTGAGAGTGTGTATGTGTGTATGTGAGAGTGTGTATGTGTGTATGTGAGAGTGTGTATGTGTGTATGTGAGAGTGTGTATGTGTGTATGTGAGAGTGTGTATGTGAGAGAGTGTGTGTGTGTATGTGAGAGTGTGTGTGTGTGTGTGTGTGTGTGTGTGTGTGTGTGTGTGTGTGTG
>WSYH01012257.1:0-19146 GCA_036426205.1 Ascaphus truei | reverse complement strand
GAATCAAATCACTTTCACATAATATCTGCAGAAGAGTGTCGTGGTCCGCTTAACCTCTCTTAAAGACATGTATAGAGAACATAGTGTGTCAGTTTTAATGAACATGCTACAAATAGTGATGGGAAAAGCGGCACACTCACATCTTCCATCTTTACAAATGCATTGAGTGCATAAGGGCAACACTCCGCCCCCTCTCGGATCACCCGAACAATTTTCCCGAATAAAGCTCTACCTGTTGTGCAATAAACCCCGCGCCTTTGCTTGGTCCTCTGATCCTCGTGATTACTTGGCGCCGTTCGTGACTCTTCACCCTCTGCACGCTCTGCAGGTACGGTGACTCACAGGGGAAGGATCTTCTTTTGCCGGTACGGGATCTCAAGGATATTCATGTGTACACAGTACTGTATACACACAGATATCATTCTGAACCCTTGCTTGTTTCAATTGCATAATTTATCTTCATGATCTTTACTGACTAGACTAAATCACGATTGATTGTGAGCGCCCTCAGACTGGTTTAATATACTGGAGCACCTAACAACGCTCTCTATAGAAACCCCAAAATAACCACAAACATTATATAGCAAATGTCCACAGGAGAGTGCTACTGAGCCACTGGCAATATATATTTAATACCAGAGAACAGCACAGTAAAACAACAGACAAGCTCAGTTTTAAGCACATCCAGGTGAAATCATACACGGTACAGATTGGCCTAAATATTATGTTAAATATCTATTAAGGTAAAATGTCTTTTATTTTGACATTATTTGGCCAAAATTGTTTTAAGCCCTGAGCCAACGTCACGGCAGACACACATATCAGGGTCCCTAACGCTAATAATGACTCTTAAATGACCTGTGGTAATAACAGAAAATGATTTATAGTAAATCTTGCAAATTAGTTGCAAAGTTCAGTCTGATTGAGCTTTAGTTAACCTGTACATTTAGCCATGAAAGCACGTCTATATTAGAGTTGTCACAACAACCATCCTGCAAGCAAAACAAGTTCCCCTGTGTGGAAGATGCCTATGGAAGTGAAAGCCCTTAACCTTTAAATGTGCAGGTGGTGAGCCTTAAAATTAAGATAGTGAGAAGGTTGCCAACCTCCAATCAGCCATGACTAGCTGAAACACAATTGTAAAATTACTGGACACCATACAAGTCCTCCATTGACCCCAAAATAAACCACAAACATATATCTAACATATGATTTACAAGGAGTGCTACTGATCATGGCATAAAATATATATTAAAAAACCAGGACAGCACATAAAACACAGGACAAAAGCTCCGTTTTAGCACATCCAGTGAAAACTCATAACACGGTACAGTGCCTACACATATATATTATTAAAATATCTATTAATAAAAGGTCCTTTTAGTTTGACATTTTTGTGCCAAAATTGGTTGTAAGCCCCGCTGAGCCACTCACGGCAGACCCACATTCCAGGGGGTCCTAACGCTAATATAAATTCTTAATAACCTGTGTAATACAGAAACTGAGTTATAGTAAATCTGTCAATATGTAGTTGCAAAGTTCTAAATCTGAAATTGAAGCCTTTATTAAACCTGTTACATTACTCAGGAGTAAACGCTTTAGCCTATAATACCCAATAAAACTTGATGCTGTTGTGTGCTCAAAGTGAACAAAATCACTCACTGATATCTGCAAATAGTGTCTGTCACGCTTACCTCCTCTTAAAGAATGATAGAGAGAACTAGTTGATACAGTTTAATAGAAACATGCATCAAATATGGGATGGAAAAGGCCACTCACCATCTCCCAATCTTTAAATGCATTGAGTGTGCTATGAGGGCACACCGCACCTCTCCTTGGATCACCCGAACCTTCCCGGAATAAAAGTCTCCTTTGGCGAACCTGAACACCACCTGCGCCTTGCTTGATCCTCCGTCTCCTACAACCGGGTTACTTTATACTGGCGCCATAGTCTCGGTTACTTCACACATCGCAAACGCTCTGCAGGTACTGTTGCTCACATGGGAAAGGACTCCTTCTTTGGCCGGCTACGGTATCCTCAGATGATATTCACTGGTGTACACAATACTGTATACACACATATATAACATGTCTGCTAAACTTGCTTGTTTCAATTGCATAATTTTCTTCCATGAGTCTTTAACTGACTAGGATAAATCCGAGTGGATGTGGGCGCCACACTTCTGGTTTTAAGCCATGGCCAGTGTGGCACACGCACCTTTTCCTGGGTTTGTTTCTGATAATAAATGCATATATTCGACCTTTTCATCCTGGCTGTGATTGTGTACATATGTCATTAATACAGTGGTTTTCCAATCTTTTTTGTGGTTAAGCACACTCCTAAAGTGAATTCTGAGGAACCCCCATACGATGTCCTAACGGTAGCGCGTCTGTGATCAATGCATGGTAAATGCTTCTGTCTTGATCACATTTTCTAATGAACCAGAAAATAAACAGGGAAATGTTGGGATGCCCAGGGAACCCCAGGTTTGAGAAAACACTGTATTAATTCAGTAAAAAATTGGTGTAGAAAATTATTCGCAATGTGATACAGCGCCGAGAAACAGTGACATGCCTACGCCCCGTGTGTACGTCTGTGTAAACGGTTAATAACAACCAGCCTATGGTTGTCCACTCCCCTCCCCCAAGATGCACCAAAATGAGCACACACCCCCAAAACTGATCACAACTATACCCTATTGTGCTGCACCACCAGGATTCATTTAGGGCTTACACTGCTCGGTATCCTCATTCCCCCTTTGAAATAAAACTGGACCGAAAATACTTGATAAGATTGTCTAATAAGTGATTATTTATTCCGTTTATAAAGCCTCAGAATATATGCTCACTGCAGCATTTTACAAATGCAAAATGTGCACTTACATAACATACTGAAAGCTTGTAAAATGACTACTTTCCCTATCATCCATGACCCGCACCCCAAATAGTACCGCCATCTGGTAGATGTTAGTTATGCAATGTCAAATATTTCTTGCAGTAGATCACCAGCACATAAACTCCTGTAGATTTTCCGGTTGAAAATGAAAATAGATCAAATATAGAAAACTTGAATCCCTGAGGGACAGCCGACATTTGTGAAATGTGTTGGGATTTTGATAAAGATTTGAGACCAGGAGCACCATACAGACGATAGCTGTCCATCTTTGATTTCCCATCGGCAGCCACGAGCGAGCGCAACTGGGGGGGAGCTCGGTAGCACCAGCGGCCACCCCGGTGGTGCATCTAACAACCTGAAATTGAACGTGGATTGTGACTCAGTCTTCTGAAATACCCAAAGTCTTTTATTTGAGATGGCTCTGAGGTATTAATCTTTTTATATGGCGTGTCTCTTTAAGTAAAACATTTTTACACTGGCCCGTTTTCATTTTATGGGAGATAAGTGCGGCGCTGGTCTGATAGGTAATCTGACCTCCCTTCTAAGACCGGGGCCAGTGGTAAAAGAATAATCACCTACAGAGCCAGGAACAACTTACACCTCCTGCATCCGCATGTTTGGGCTTTGGGACGATGCCTTCCGCAGGCGTGCAGAGCGTGTGTGAATGCAGCCGTCCCGATTTATTTAATTTTTTCCGCAGTGAGTGAGGAAACAGAGGGCTCGTCCAGACGTTGACCCGCAAAAGCCAATGGGCACTCCGTGACGTCGGTCGCCTTGACGTGACGCTAGCCCCGCTCGCCTCACCCCCGCCGCCACACCCGCCCCACCCCGCCTCCAATCCGCTCATCGCTGACCCTCATTCAGAACCCACAAAGCTCCTGCTTAGATGAAGAGCATGAGCGTCAGTGCTGCTACAGCCTGTATCTTTCTCACCCAGGCCCCCATCCTTAGTAGTCCCTCCTGCAACCCTCGCTGATCCTTCTTCCCATGATCACACGTGTCAATAACCCCACCCTAGAACAAAAAATAAAAGAACCCCATGGAGGGACAACTATTCAGTTAAAATAATGTGGTTACTTTACTATAAAAACTACACTTCACCAACATTTCCATAAAAATGTATTTCGCAATCATCCCTAAATAGGACTCACGTGTTTCACTGGCTCGTATCTTACACTCCGATGGCTTATGAGCCCTCTCCATCTCTCAAAGATTAAACGGCACAGAGAAGGGGAACACAGGGCCCATGGACGGAGTCCTATTTACAGGCAAGAGCTCGCCGAATGGCGTAGAAGCTGCCGTAGTATCTCGCTAGCGGCGCTTGACTCGCAGGCGTCCGTCATCACACGTCTTCCGTCATGGAACTCCAACTCAATACCTCAACAACGTTTCACGGCTATGACGCTTCATCGGGGTGGTACTTGGCTCCGAGATTGGCTATACTCTTACCAATTCATATATGAACGCCTAAACAGTAGCGTGGGTAATCCTTCGCTGATTTTCTAACTAACCTTACTCAAAACCATACAAAACCAATATTTTAAAACCCACAATAACAAAGATTTCAAATAATTCTTTAAACCACACAAAACCCATTTTTTAAACTCTTAAATTCAAACTATAATCATACATTTTTAAAACACCTTTTGTTTGAATAAAAAATATTATCTCGATACCTAACACGAATATCCTAATAGTTCAACCTGGCTGAGTCCCCTATACACAATGTCATATTATTGATCACAAGGGTATAATAAGTAGTCTCTGTTTCAATAATCAGTATATTGTGTTTCATAATCCTAACATGATAAATAAGGTTTGTACAATATGCATACGTTGGTTTTATCACATATATTGTTCCTAATAGCTAGTTAACTAAAAATTGCATTATATTTCTATTTTTCCATAAGAACACATAATAATAATAGCTAGTTCTTGTAAGAACATACTGTTGACAATAGACCATATAACATCAGTATAACTCACCTTATTAAATAGAGGGATTTTTTTAGGGACACTCTCCACACATCACATGATCCAATAGTTTATAGGCATCTTCATGCCATTTTCTATTAATTTGTTAACAAGAATACATTTTATCTCTTATACCTTTCTCTATAGTACATCATACAAAATAATGATAACATCTTATATACTCGGTGGTCAAGATATATATCAAGGAAGACCATTACTTTAATACCTATTGTAAAACAAGGTGTCAATTCAATAACTCATTCAAAACATTTTCGGAGATTTGGTTTGCAATGCAAAGATCCGAAACTGCTCTCTTTGCAAACAAATACAGTCTCTATTTCCCCCTTCTAGGATCTTTGTGGATCTAACCACAAAATTAGAAGTTCAATATACTGGCCATCGTGTGATCTAAAAGGCTGTGCTACTGTAGTTTGAACTTTTTTGCCACTTTATACATGTGCGCTGGCATTTCCTGATACCACTAATATGCTCCCCTCTTTGGTAATCTAAAGAATGGGGCAAATTGTATTGTCAAATATAGTAGGTTACATGTACATGGGTCATTTAATTGCATAAAAACCACAAAATAATTGTTAACAATTAATGTAGTGGTTAATTCTATGCTCCTTCACCTTTTTAATTGTCCACTAGAATATCTTTTCCTAGATATAGAAGTTTGCACACAGTACTCTGCCAGCACAATAATAGTTTTCACTATTTACTTTTAATACAAGTGATCCCACGCCATGCGCTTCTTTAATTCTTTTTTTCTTTCATGTTTATGTTCTATTTGGAGGTGGTGAGGTTGGAGATTGCCCCTGTAAGGCTGTTAAAGCCTCGTATCGACATTCTAGCGCTTGATTTACATTTATGAAATGTTGAGTGTATCTGTAACTTACTCCCATTCATGAAAGTGTTCACTAATGGAGTCACTCTGTTAAACTTTAAATCTTTTTTCATATTTATATATACACTATATATACCACCAATAGTCCATCCTTTGGCCCATCCATTATCCATCATTCATAACAGATCAATTCAGGATCAGCAAGTGGTTTACTCTTTGCTTATCACCTGACCTATGAACCTTATCTACACGTGCTTGTGCTTCAGTATCTTTTTGAAGGCACATTATATCTGCGGGTCCTGCTCCTGCTTATCTTAAAGAAACCTGTAGCCCGACTTCTCACTTGTTCTTGCAGATATATCAGAATTCTCAGGACGCGAGCAAAAAATATAATGTTGCATTGTTTTTCTAATTGCCTAGATTGTTGTACATATAAAAACAATGTATTTCAGAGAGATAAATGTTCAAAACAAAAAAACCCCATTCTTTATCCCGTATACTGGAAAAATATATAATGAAAAACAAGAACATTACAAACACATGTAGAAATATGGCGATCAACACTCTTAAAAGAAGGATATACCGTAGGTTAAATAGAACTCAAAGACATGGATCACATTTTAGATTGTAATAGTACAAAGGGCGGATGGTGCTATTACAGAATAATGGATTACAAACATAAACATATCAAAGGGGCAGTACAGTTTTTACAATGAATTATATTCTTTTTTTTTTTCTTTTTACTATACCCTGCACTTTGTTACCCTTCACTACACCTTGTTTTTGAATGTTAAAAAACATCAATGTCTTCAGGCTGCATTCTTACCGAGGATTTTTACACTTCCAAACCACAAAGCAGTTTATGCACTTATTCTTGTAGGTATTATACTCACTACACTCTACAACCTTTAATTATAACAGCTCACCCTGGTTTAGCGCGATCCACAGCACGTCGGATCCACTTATAACGTGGTCTGAGCGTGGCTCCTTCCTGTACCTCCGCTGGAGGGGGGGGGGTTGGTTGGAGCAGGAGAGAAGGGAGCTGATGCTCCTGGCCGGTGGTGACACATACACGCACATACACCCTAAACCATCTCCCATCCTTCCCTGTATCTCTCGCTGGGGGGGAGGAGAGAATGGGGAGTCTCATTCCTTGCCGGGACACATACACACCATACACCTCCTCCCCCTCCATCCCTGTAATGTCTCATGCACTTGCTTGATTCGTTTTCAGGTGCCTATTAAAGAGTTACCTCATCCCTTGGTTGGTCAAATTAAATTCCACCCACGGACTAGTCACCTCCAAGAAACCTCCAATTTGTAGACGCTACTATTGCGTTATCCAGAACACAGCTCAACTGAATGAGCCCCACTATTTTGATATTGTTTGGTGAGCTGCCTGGGACAACACACAACTGAATTTTTAATTGTGTGTAATAGTATTAGGCACATCATTGGTTGGATATTTTTGATTACCCCCCCTTCCTTTTTAGATTGTTTACTTACATACCAATAAAATTTAACTTATCACCATATCATTTTATAATAATTGTGAGATGGGGCATCGAGTGCTTCTTGGGATTCTCTTTTTCTGGTTTGTATATGTACTGGGGTGGCGATAAACAATTTGATGCTCATCTTCATCCGACAAAAGTATCTAATCTAAATACCTTCTGTATATCAAATAAATACAACATTTCAAGGAATCAAAATCCATTAAACTGACTCATACCTACGAGTCACCAAACTACCACACTCCCCCCCCATCCCTTCCTACCGTCTCAAATTCACCTTTTCCCTCAAACACCACTCAAAATTCAGCACCCGCCTTCTCTCGATACTCCACACTAACCCTAATCAACTTCTCCTCACTCCCCCATACTTATACAGCTCACTCATTCACCACACCTACACCACATACTACAACACCATATCACACCACTTTCTCTCACACCATCACAACACACACCACAACACATACCACACACCACACTCACACACACACACACACCACACACACAACACTCATCCCTCCCTCCCTGTAACCTCACAGCCGGAAGGAGAGAGGGAGCTGGTTCCTGCCCTGGCTTCCCTCCTGACTCCTGTAAAAGGGAGATCAAAAAAAAAAAAAAATCACCCCCCACCTCTCATCCCCCATCTGGCAGACTCAGCTTCTTCTCGAACAGAGAGCATCAGCTGCTGCGATGTCCGGGTAAGTGCTTGCCTGGGGGGGTGGGGGGGTTGGCTGACGTTGCAATTCCAGGCTAGTGAGATCTTGGGACCGTTATCCCAGCTCTTCCCCCTGGCGTGACGTGGCAGATCCCCAATCGCGGCGGCCGATTTTGAAAAAAAATCGAGTATCCGGTTACTCAACGCGGTTGAATCGAGTGGACCACGCAAGTCACGTTATAACACTGGGTCAGCTGTATCACTTTGACAATTTGATATTTCTGGTCTGTCTACCATTGTTTATATCCTTTACAGTACGATTTTGTGCTTGTTTTGCTTGCATTAGTTACAAACTAAAAAGTACAAAACAGAAAACAATACATTACCAGCAATTATATTAGATCCTTCAAAAAGGCACAAGTAGAAATTTATGAAATCCGCGTATATCAATACACAAACCTCCATTATTTGCCTATTAGGGATGTTAAAACACACACCAAGTCTGTTTACTACAAACGACACCAGCATCTTTAAATCTGTGACAAGAACAAGATGCCTGAAGGACCCAGGGCTGGCACTTTGGGCTAGGCAGCTGCCTTGCCTTCAGGGGCCCCTGCGCACCCCTCTCCTCCCTCTTGTCTGTGCCGTGATCCACTTCCAGCCCAATAAGGGGGGACCTGTGGGGGAGCGAGGGCACCCCATCCTCCACGCTCCCCCTTACGTCTGGCGCAAGGTGGTCCCGGACCGACGGAGGAGGAGGGAGCGCTTGGCGCCTTAAGACAGGCAGAACAACTCTCACTGATGTGTTTTTTTTTTAACAAGGGGGTGTCTTAGTTTCTTCCATCCACACACGTCCTCCTGTGACCTTTGCCATGGTGAACCGATGTCACATGCCGCACATATGACTGCACGAAGTTAGTAGACACTTTCCAGGTCATGTCCTTTAACTTTTTCTTAGTGGTGGACCCCCCTTCAGCTGTGCACCATTGGACCCTGTCAAAGGCCAAGGTCGGCCCTGCCAGGCCGAGCCTTGTTTGGTGTCATCTCCATTTATCACTCTATTTAACTGTACCTTTATAATTTTGGCTTCTGTTAATTTCACACTTAAGTCTGAGTGTATTAAAGTACATATACGTAGCTCTCCTCCCTAATAACCACCGCATCCTGGTGTTCTGAGGCCAGTCTACAGAACACAGAGAACCAACAAGTGACTTTTATACTCCCAGAGAGTTACAAGTACTGATCTGATTTTGCAACACCGATATCATCTCATCATTTTTATCAGTACAATTGTTACTACTAACTACTTCAGATTGAAGCCTAATTTTATTAGAGTTATAAACCAAGATATTAATTTCATTTTAACTAATGTTAATCTGTATTAATAGGCTAAGAAGCAGTAAAATTCCGCGGGCATTTTAAAATCCCTAGAGCTCTCTGATTGGTTACATCCGGCATTATTCGATTCAGGTAATGCCGGATTTTTGCAGGCTTGACCAAGTGGTTTTTAGTTTCAACCCGCCAATCAGCTTTCCTTTTGCTCAGAACAGCTCTGACACGGGCAGTGGATTGGTCAGCGAAGTCTGGAATAGCCTCAACAGGGCAGGGGATTCGGCCAGGACATGCACAGCAGGCGTGAACTCCTCCCCCTCCTTCCGTGGACACCAGCCTTCATTTTGATTATGAGGAGGGAGAGAGTGCTGTGAGATGTTTGTGTAGCTAGCAAGTAAGTGTGTCTGTCCGCAGTTTGTGTGTGTGTGTTTATATTGTAGTATTACGTATAGTGTAGCTGCAGAATTGTGTGTGTAGCTGATGTTTGTGTTGTGTGTACTCGCAGTGTGGTGTGTGTGGTTGTGTGTTGGTGTGGGTTGTGTGTGTGATGGTGTGTGTTGTGTGGGTGTGAGTTTAGTAGTGTTGTGTGGTGGTGTGTGTGTGTGTGGTTGTGTGTTATATATAGACTGTAGTGCGATTTGTGTTGTGTAGCGTGCAGTGTTTGTGTTGGTGAGTTTGTGTTTGTTGGTGTGTGTGGTGTGTGTGGTGATTGTGTGGTGTGTGTGTGTGTTGTGTGTGGTGTGTTAGGTGTGTGTGTTGTATAGCGTAGCTGCAGTTTGTTTTTGTTACTGCGTGGTGTTAAACCTGCCAGTTTGTGTGGTGAATCCGTTTTGTGGATGTACTACAGTGGTGTGTGTGTGTGTGTGTGTTGTGTGGTGCTAGCTGCAAGGGTGGTGTGTGGTATGCTGCAGTGGTGTGTGTGGTGTTGCTGGCAGTGTGTGTTGTTGTGGTATGGGATGTGTGTGTTAGCTGCATTATTGTAGGTTGATGTGTGTAGTGCAGTGTGTGTGTGGTTGTTGTGTGTGTGTGTGTGTGTGTGTGTGTGTTTGTGTGGGTGTGTTTGTTTGGTGGTGTGTGTGTGCTGTGTGTGCCACCAGATGTGTGGTGCAACAGCTCTACAAAGGATCTATATCTTATGAAAAAGACCACTTTAGTCCTACAATAAGTAAATAGATCCCCTCAACAGGGCATTACTGGCCAATCAATGCCCTGGCTGGGTTAAAGTCCCTCGGCTTCGCCTCGGGCTCTTCAACTCTCCAGCCCGGGCATTAATTGCCGTAATTTGCCCTGTTCTGGGATTATTACTTAAATGATGTGCAAACTAAAATACCCCACCCCGACCCCCCCCTGTCTCATCTAATGGCTCTATTGTTTCATGAATGTCCTAACGAGGAGATGGTTATTTCTTTGAGAGTCGCAGGAATCGAGATAATACCGGGTAGTGGAAGAGGGAGTAGACATGTAGATATGCAGGTGAGTCGGCAAGAGATAAGAAAGAGCGGGATATTATTTCATATGCAGCCAAACTTTTCCTATGAAGTAGTGAATTCATGGGTAGGAGACTAAAGTGGGGGGAGTTAGTATGATACGATATAAATTAAGAAATAGTTATAGATAATACTTGGAATTTGGTGCAGATATCGAGCTAACACTAGAGTGGCCTCTAAGCTGTAAAGGGACTGGAATATCCTATTATGATGACAGAAGCGTGACGCAATAAAAAAACCATTACTTCAGCCAAACTAAGGTATTTCTATAATATTGCCGGCATAGGACTATAGTTTTAGTGACTTCATAAGATGATAAGGTGTTGCTTGTGGATCACCAACCAGACCTGAGTGCTGCCTACATTACATATAATCAACTGCGGTAGTCTGAGATTTTTGCTCTTTACGTGATAATGATTGTGCCACTCCCAAGGACAGTACTTGCATCTGATACTCATCTTTGGTGTGAGTGGTTTCAGTCCTGTAGTTCATGCCCAAGACTTCCAGCCGATCTCTACTCTAGCACAGTATTACATTCTGGGCTCAATGAATGAATTTATTATTGTTGCATATTATCACAAATTGTCATTTCAGTGTAGTCTCTAACCTTCATTCTTTAAGTACTGCAGTCAAGCATCTAGGGTAGCATTCAATCTTATGTTGTTGGTGTGTGGTCATCTTTTTAATATCCCAGTTCCCCCCACCTTACTCAGGAAATACTTTGGCTAGCATATGAATAAAAAAATTTTATTGATAAGGGATTCTTAAAACCGTCTATCTGAATGTAGCAACATTTTATGTTTTCCCTTCTTAAAAGCTGCATAAATTCATACGGTTGTTTATAATTAGTTCATAAAATCGTACATAAAACAAAAGCATTATGCAAGCCCTTTTCTGTATAACAGCAATCACAAGCACCCTTCCCCTTTGGCTCTTGACCCCTGCCCTCTCTCTAGCAGTGCACGCAATTGTAACTAGTGCCTGGCTGGTCCACCATGATCTTCCCCAGCAACTTTGCATTGTGGGTACTGGTTTGCAGCAATAACTGAATTAAATAACCCCGAGCAAGCGATAGATTACGGAGAACGATCGTCTCTGCACTTAGCTATTCACTTGTCGGTGCAGATTGTATGTATTGACGCACATATTGAATGAAATGGTATTTTTTTAAAACGGCAGCTTTGAACTGCAGCTTAAAGGATGTTCTTAAATCACCCATCCAAAACAAAATAACATTAATGCGACACAGCGCTGAGAGGGAGATCCCTGCCGCCAATGAGATTACCAATCTCGCACTGCAGTTTTTAAGGTTTCCTTTTGTCATGCAAATACTACAGGAGAAAGGTCATGTGTGGAGTGGCCTTTAAGTCTCTTGTGACCTGAGTGGTCCAAGGACAGTTTGGAAAAATATAAATGGTAAGTGTAAATTAGCCACTCATTCATAATTGGTAATATTTTCTGCTTTGAGTTTGAGCAGCATGAAAAAGTCCTGCAGAGGTATGTAGAATACACATTTTGTAATCTATTATATGGTTACTCTTATATGGCCCTTGTAGGCACAAGGCAATCTACTGTAGTCACTGTACTTGATGCTGCTTTATTTCCAGAAATGTACAGTATATCCTTGATCCTGATCCCCAGTATGCACCTGATCCCCGGTGCAGACAGATATTTGGCAGGTTTCCATTTAATTTTGTTCTTCTGCTAATTTTTTGCCATTTTGTTTCTAAAGCAGCCCGCACATCTTTATGTAATTTGAGCGACACCAGGAATGTGATGCTGACTTGTATGTACACTTTAAATGTCGTACAACGAGACATTATGACTTATTTTATTAACTCTTAATAGTAGGTTCAATTTTCATGATTGCTAGAAAAAAATCGAATTCATGTAATCATATTTTTAACTCCTTCCAGTATTCCGCGATTTGAATCCTGCCTGAACCCTAAGCAGGATTGAATAAAACTCAGTTATCCCCTAAAATTTAAATGACTGCAGCCCCCCCCCCTCCCCTGTGTGTTGGGGAGAGTTCAGCCCCATTAAAGAAATGTACTAAGAATTTTCATACAACATGATGGAAAGACTACTTCACATTATTGAATAGGCCTTAGGACATTCTTGACTGTGTCTTCCCAGTTCTGCATAATATTATATAGTGCCATTTATTTTAATCAAGTTTAGAGCTCCAGCACGGAGAACCGTCTCACATAACATAAACCCTTATTACAGGGGTTATGAATAAAGGGTTGTTGAAATAAAGACCTGCAGGCCCAAACAAGGCTGACATGGCATTTACACTCTGCTCCGACGTATTTTTACTAGTTGTTTAACATCTAATTGTGTTTTTCAACCAAACTAACTTTGACGTTAAGTAATGTAAATAGCTATAGTGCAGAGTTTTCTAAATGGCTGCCAAATTTCGATATAGTATTTTTAAGAATCTTTAAATATAGCCAGTGTTCGGAGCAAACCTATACATTTGCACCCCCAGTGATACGAGTGGATTTAACATCGGGCGAGCTCTATTGGCTAACACACAGTGTGGTAACTAGGTGGCGAGTAAATTTTTTGTTCGGCGAGTAGATTTGTATTTGGTGATTTGTCGAACGCACTGAATATAGCTAACATTTTATACAAATACACGGCAGCACTTTACTTACTCTAAATGTATCTCGGAACTGGCCCCTTTGGAGTTGAAGAGCCCTGCCTTCTTCCTAGTATATGTATGTTGGGGAACATAAGTTACAACACAGCAGTCCCCTAGATAAGGTTAAATTTGAAGCAATAACTTTCTCACTCAGAGACCCGTCTTGTTTCAGACGCAGTCATCTTCACAGTTTTTAAACAATGGGGTATTCATATTCTAAAATACCAACAGCAGATTTCTTATTTGAGCATAGAATGTTTTAGATTTCTACATTCAATTTAAACAAGATCCATTAAAAGCTTTAAATAAGCCCATATTTACAGCAGGTCTATGGCAAGGCGTAAAACAGACCCACATTTTTCTCCCAACACAATCCTGTTTCGTTCGCTCTGTTTGTGGACTTAAAATGTTACTTAGTGTGATTGATTTGCAAGCACCGACATGTGGACGCGTCCTCTGACTTCACCGGGCACGAAGAGCGTCGCCATAAACAGGAATTAGCCTCATTTTGGCATTAGTGATTGTTTTTGCAAGCCTGGTCTAAGCCTTTATAATGGGCCCCGATTTAGCACAATCCTTGCCTGTGCCAAGCACCTTTTCTACTGGGCCTGCTCTCGTATGGTTTGGACTGATCTCTTCTGTGCATGACCTCGACAATCCATACTGACGTACCACTTTTGATCATCGCCTCTCGTGACCACGCAAACGTGCCCCCCGATTATTCCGCCTGCCCACCATTGCTAGACCACGAACCCCGGACCTGTCTATCGCCCTCCCCCAGCGACCACGAATCCCAGCCAAGTACTCGCGGTCGTATGAAGGACTCTGGGGGCAGACTCAACTGGAATAGGTAGCCCTGAAATCTGCTTTTGACAGGTGTCTCTGAAAGACTCCACAATGAAGCTTTACCATGCAGACAGACTCCCATTGATCCTGGAAGGCTGATCAACCACCCTTGCATCTCGTGGACATTTGTATGCCAGGAGAGGCCACAAGACAGCGATGCGTGTTCTTAGGACATTCTGGCCTGCGTCTCCCTAACCCTGTCTTCCAACTCTCTTTCATGACTAGCTTCGCACAGCTGAATAACCCATGCAATGGGGGGTTAGCATCTCTCTGAAGAGGATAAAGTGCCTCCGACAACACTACAGTAGTGCCTTTACTGTGGGCCAGAGGGGCCATAAACCGGGCAAATTCCAGTGCCTTGAGGAGATTGGGGAACTTTTCTCCGGGCATATCCGACTATCATCTCTCCTTCCACCTGCGCCCCTGATTTAATCATCCATCTGTCCTTGCATCTTTCATGGTTTGTGTGTTCTCTGCCGGATTTTGTGGATCGGCCTTCACGGTTTCGACTGGTATCCCCTATGCGAATCTTTTGCCTCTCTCTGTCATGTTGGAATGGGAAAACCGCTGGGCCTCTGGCTATCTCTCTCTGGAGACCTCCCTGGTTACAGCCACTCATTGTTTGTTACATCACTATACCTCTAAACCTTATTTCGATGTTATCTCCAGTCCTGGCATGCAAGCTGCAGGCTCCACACCCACAATTGACTGGGTCTGGGTCAAGTGACTGGCTTAGCTCCGTGTATGTTTAAGGATTTGTGCCATTTCAAGTTCGATTGGGAACCTTTAATGGTCAAGAGCAAGAGGCATTATTGGGTCTTCCATCCGCCTACCCTGCATTTCAATGACTGTTTGTTTTTAAAAGCCCGTCAAAGGAGCTGCCACCGCATATTCCTTCCTATGACTGTCCTACTTGGATCTGCTAGTAGGGATGATTCTCCTCCAATGGCTGACTTTTTATTTGATTGATAAAAAAATTATCGGAAATGACATTGAGTTACCTCTCTTACTCAAGTATGTCCTGTGACAGTTATAAAGGGGTAGAAGTACAGAAGAAAGAGTGACCGAGGTCACACATCCCTTAGTTGCATCGCATGGTTGAAGCGTAATTATATAGGCTAGATCTAGTATCCACAGGAGGGGCATAATTTGTCCCACCCAACAGTAACTAAATGGTACAGGATTGACAGGACTGTAGCTAAAACCAAAAACAATACATCTCTTTAATAATAATCATAGCACCCGAAAGAAATAGTGCAAGGAATATAAGTGATATTCAAAACTGGAATAAACAAAGTCCTCGATGGGGAACGGGTGGTGACATGAGAATAGTAGTAGTGGTGTCACAATAGAAATACATGTATATGGAGCAGTGTGCTATTAATACACGTTCCCCTCCCACTAATAAAACTACTTCAGTACATCCACAACATAAGCCTGACCACATAGGTCGTATATAATAAGAAACAGGATAAACAACAAAAGTAATCTGTGCTAGGTATGGTAAAAGTAATCATGACATGATGTCACTGTCCCAATGCATCAGATACATATGGTATAAGCGTAATGCCTCTGTGATACCAAACAATATGCATGGACCAACTAAAGACAATCAAAAAGTGCTCTTGGCCCACAGCGGGTCCCCCTGGTGGTCCTGGGTCCGACACTCTTCACCTGGGTTTCCTGGGGGTCCCCGGGTTTGTCCCCACGTGTGTATGGGGACACTCAGGCCTGGTTCCCATGGGGGTCTGGGGCCTTGGGGTGGTTCCCCCACTGGTGTCTGGGGGCCCCTCAGGTGGTCCCCTACATGTCCCCAGGGGCCCTATAGGGGTCCCTGGTTCTCACGCAGGTTATCCGTGGTCCTCACTGGTTCCCTTGGCTGTCCGGGTTCCTCGGTTTGTCCCCGTGGGCATCCGGGGTCCTTGGTTGCCCTGCGGTACCATTCCTGTTTTAAAAAAAACAAAAAACAATGGCCTCATTTTCAAAATAGTACCTCCCCCCACCCCAAACACTACAGTTCAGTAATGGGCAAAATAACTATTATCTAATATGACTAATTATTATTTGCCCATTATTAAACACAACATTAGCCCAGCCAGGCATAAATAAAGTAAATACAAATCTTCTACTTACCCCTGCCAATTAGGGTGTCCTCATCCATGTCCTCTGTTTGCCAAAAGAATACATAGCACAATACATCTCAATGGCCCCTACCAACCTTAATCCATATAGTGTTCTAACCATACAGTATTAAGGGGTTAACCACCCTGCCGCCTATACCACGCCCGGGAGCCTACTCACCCACCCCAACCATATACCAACCCCTGTTATACCCATTGAGTGGCATGGTTGGTACACATACCCATAAAATAGGGTATGATACGCCTATAGCAGTCATGGGCACCCAATCAAATAAACATGAATGCCCAAAAAACCAAGATAATACCCATACCAACACAAACTAAAACACACCCAATTTCAATAAAAACAAAAACACTTGCCAACAAATACATTAATAAAAGCACTAACAAAACCGGTTCAAACACCGAACACCTGCACCCGAAGTCAATATGTGTTACCCTCCCATTACTATATTATAAGGTGGTAACATTCAAATTAAATCAATCTGCCAAATGAGTTGTTTCAGGTACCTTAAAATCATCAATAAGGCTTCTTCAAACATTCCCCCATGATTTTGGCTTTTGTTTTAAAAAATAATAGTGTTTTTGACCCTGATATGCCATATTGCCATTGTTTCATTTTGTATTATGATCAAAGGTCATAGACAAAATTCTGGAATACAGCTCTGAATGATTAAGCGAGAAATACAAGTAAAACAACCATCTTGTTTAATGTTACAATGCAACACATTCATAAACTGTCCTTCTACCAAATCGACGATACCTAAAAAATGCTGCTTGCTTCTTTACATGAATATTTAAATTTATGGTATTTATTAGATTTATTATTGTCCCTGGACCCTGCTTTTCCACATATCTCTAGCCAACAGTGAGTGTTCACTCAACGTCACCTTTGCTTCTTGTTGAATTTAATACATGGACCGACTGCTATGCCTGCTGTAATTACCATCTTTGTGCTGAAAACAGAAGGTAGAATGTTTGAACAGAATGAAATGTGGGGACTCTAAATGTGTCTCAATAGTCAATGCAAAGGCCTTTGCGGTTTATCTTGTGCGAGGTCCCCCGTGGCTCATGGACCACTATAATCAGTCCGGGCGTAGGCCCATGAACACTGTGGCCATTGACTGAAAAAAATAATATGCTGGGCCACTTCAAATTAAGTTTGGTTATAATCTCTCTCCTCTCTGCTTCCCTCTTCTCTCTCTCTCCTCCTAGTTTCTCTTCTCCTCCTTTATCTCTCTTCTCATGTTATCTCTCTTTCTTTCTCTCTCTTTGCAACCTCTTCTTCTTCTTTCTTCTCTACTATCTTAATTCTGTCTTCCATTTTTCTCCTCCTCCTCAGGCAAAGTGGGCGGTCAGTAGGCGGTGTCCTGTAGCCACCTGCCTAAATCGGCAGAGGGGACAGTAAAAACTGTTTTGTGTAGATCTTGTACACGAAACTGATGATCATGTTAAAAAAAACGCAAAGTGCAGCAGAATTTTGCACTTCAAACTAGTTCTATCATTTGAAGTAAAAGTAATGTTAAGTTGCAACACAGGTCAGCTAACCCCACATGATACTCCAACGGAACTAAGCCACTCGTTTATAAGAGCAGCCATCCACGCAAAAGCACAACTAAGGATGTTTTTTTTAAAAATAAAGAAAAACTAGGTGAAGATATTAGTACACATTTGTTAACAACATGTTCACACTAGATAGAAGTATAGAAAATTTATACTAAAACCTGTGAACCTTTGTCATTGACAAATGAGCAACACCATGTGTCACCCTTTGACTGAATCCATTTACTATACCATATAAGCACAATGCTCTGCTGTCCACAGCTTTTAAGCACAGCATTGGGTATTAGATGCAAAGCCAGTCACAACCACTCACAGACATGTTTCCATCTAATAAGTCTAATCATTGATGATGTTGGTTTGTACCTGGCTTTGCAATTTTCAAGGCTGGGTAGGTTTACCAGACGAGATTTTAAAGTTTGGTGGGGAAAAGGCGACAAAAAACCTCCCCGTCAGCATATGCCCTTAAAGAATATCACGTGTGGGAGGGCAGCACTTGAGCACAACCATCAGTTTTATTGGGTATTATAGGCTAAAGCTGGTAAATTCCGGGCATTATTGAAATCCCTGCTCTCTGGTTGGTTAAAATACCGGACATTATCCAATCAGTAATGGCTCTCAGTTTTTGGCACCCTGCCAAGTTTTTCAGCCAATCAGCTTTCAGTTCTCATTCACAAAGAGTGAAATTTGCTCTTAGACAAGGGGAGGTGATTGGACAGAAGGCAGCAGCAAGGCACTGACTCCTCCCCCTCCCTGCCTACAGAGAGCTCTGCACAGGAGAGTGAGGGGAAAGGTTTGTGTGTCTGTTTTGTGGGTGTAAAGGGGGTCAGTAGAGTGTTTTATTCTGTTGGTGTGTGTTTTGTGGGTGTAGAGGGGGAAGCAGAGTCGTGTTGATGTGTGTCTGTTGTGTGTGTGTTTTGTAGGTGCAGAGGGGGAGCTGCGGTGTGTGTGTGTGTGTGTCAGTGGGTGTAGATGGTGGAGGAGGGCTGCAGAGTGTGTTTTGGTGTGTGTCTGCAGTGTGTTTCTGTGTTTTGTGGGTGTAGAGGGGGGGATGCTGTGTGTGTTTTGTGAGTGTAGAGGGTAGAGGAGGCCTGCAGTGTGTTTTGTGTGTGGGGAGGAGGGGGGCTGCAGTGTGTAGGGGGGACTGCAGAGTGTGTTTGTGTACATAGAGGGAGGGGTTGCAGAGTGTGTGTGTGTGTGTATATATATATATATATATATATATATATATATATATATATATATAT
>WSYH01012256.1:0-19148 GCA_036426205.1 Ascaphus truei | reverse complement strand
CCCGAGCAGGCCGCTCTGCAAGATATTAAATGTAAGCTAAAAATCACCTGTAAAAGGACAGAGATATATAAACTATTACTCTCACACAGCTCTGCTACTGCAAAGCAATGTTAGTAGATCGCAAAAGAAAATATGAAAAAATTCCAGGTATTTCCATCTTACCCATGTGTGTTTTTTCTGATAATATAAGGAGAAAAAACAAAACAAAACATGCCTTTTTCAATCATTTCCATGACAACGTCTCGGGCGTGTACATCAATGGTGACTAACGCACCCAGCGTGGTTCGTGTTTGTTTAGACAATTTGCCTCTTACAAGTTCAACAATGTCGTTAAGCTGACGCTGCAGTTTCTCGGAGTAATTCTTTAAGCCCTAGATGAAATGAATTGTGATACAATTAACCAAAAACATGCACAAGAGCGCTCTGAATAGTAATGCGATTTCATTTAATTAGTAGTATATAGCCCTGTCTTTTGTTATATGTGACAAAAGTATAAATTGTGAGCACATTTACATGTCTCAGACAGGTCTGCAACCCTGCTTTTCCCCATTATCTCTTAGCATGCAGTGCTTCCGCTGCAGCCAGGGATTCTGGGAAATGACATGCAAATAAACACACAGTGTCACCTTTTTGCTTCAAATCCATTTTAACGTGGTTACATGTGCTAAAACCATAAAGAGTATGTGATTTGTATGGTATGGGGCTGCAGGAGGATATGGTTGTTCAGTTTAAGCACTGTATGAAAGAAGTGGGTCGTACCTCTGGCCCACTATGTAAAGCCTCATGCACTTCACTGGTCCAATACATCTGGGAGACGCAGAGCACCACCTGGCCTGGCCATTCCCTCACCCAGTCTTTCCTTGAAGTTTCAGGATAGGCCTAATGAGAGACGCGAACAAAAGATACCATAATGGTTTACATTTAACAATGCAAAACCTCCTATTACTTAAAGAAGAAGGGCCCAAAGCATTTTGCCATAAGTTTGTCAGGGAATGAAGTACTGTGGTACGAAACGCGTAGGGATTACGTAGAAACGCTCGGCTTCTGGATCCGGTAGAGACTACTGTGGCGAGGTGGATATGCGGCCCATTTCGCCAGCTACCAGCGATTGTGCGACTTTTGGAAATTCCCGATTATCGGCGCTAAAGTTATTTTACTCACTTGTAAGTGTCGATGTTATCCTTCTATGCTACACAAACTTATTGTTTACTTACCTCGGTGCACTTCTGTTTCTCCCCTTTTCCTTGAGATCTGCAATAACTTAAAATGCTGATCCCTACTCTCAGCCGACATACCTCCCAATCCCTCTCTCCGTAAAGAGACAAAAACACTGCTCTGAGGAAGGACAGTCATGTTTGTTAGTATTGTGGATAAAAAGCCCACATGGGAAAGTACCGCACTACGTGAAGACAAAAAGCGGGTGGCTATCTGGGAATGGTTGTGCTACTTTGAGTGGCATTTTCTCCAAGGAGAAGTGAAAAACGTTCCCCAGCATCATTAAAAAGTACAACTTCTGGCGTGTCTATGACGTCATCCAGGACAGACGGGTAAAGGGAGAGCTCTGGAGACCCCTCTGTATAATTACCAATTTTATACCTTCTAACCCGGCCAAAAACACCCCAAAAAGCACAGAATCTCTCTCTGAAACCGCAGGGATGGCAAATAGGGGAAAAAATCAACAGCCCCAAGGGGTTGGAAGGTTCTTTACCCCCGCTAAACAATCTGCTGAGACGGGAGGCAGGAGGCAAGATGGCCCCCAGACATCCAGTGCACGAGGCACACAAGGCCTCACTAGCCCGGCGAGCCCCGCTGAGACCCCTCCATCACCAGACGCAAGAATCACAAAGGAGTTTCTCGAGGAGCTACATGCTAAGCTCCAAAGATCATTGGAGGCGAATATTAAAGAGGCGATGATGATGATGATGATGATGATGATGATGATGATGATGATGATGATGATGATGATGATGATGATGATGATGATGATGATGATGATGATGATGATGATGATGATGATGATGATGATGATGATGATGATGATGATGATGATGATGATGATGATGATGATGATGATGATGATGATGATGATTTTACCCGTGCAGCCCAATTTTTTTTTCCTTGGAACAGTTCGGCCCTTCTCACGTTACGAGTTGTGCAGGCCTGCTATAGATGAAAGCAGTTGGGACATAGCCTTACATGTAATTTGTTGGTCCTCAAGGGTTCACTTTTGTGTGCCTAGTGAAGTGGGTGCAACTACTCTAACGCTATACCTTGTTTATGGTTGAGATGGATGAATATTTCGCCTAAATCCGAATCCAACGCGGATTGACAGATTCCTTTGAGCTGCGGTTATTTCACAGATTAGTCTTAAAAGGGCAGATTTGTTTTCCGATTACTGAAAATCCATCCAACAGATTTGGAATCCGAACCTGCAAACTGAATCTGAATCAAACTGAATGATAATTGTGGCTAAACGCTAAGGTAATGAAGGAGTTAAATATCAGTGCCTGGTTTATTGGGGTAGCAGGAGTAGATGAATGTGGGGGTGTTTAGGCCTTGTGGAAGGTTTGCAGGAGTAGTTAACCCCTTAATTACCATTGCAGTTACTACCGCTAAGCTAATGAACGGGTTAACCCCTCACGCTACCTATCCAGTAGGCATAAACACCCACCGCGGGATAAATACCACCTTCACCCACCCCCGCTACCCACAATAAACATTAAAACACAATACTATCCAACACACCCATTGATTGCCAGTGTGATTACCTATGCCCTCAATGGGAGCAAAAATAACCCCAATAGCAATGAGTGGGCACCAAACCCACCCTCTCTACCCCCCAACAAACCCTCCCTCCTCCCAACACATACAGTACAGTAATGGGCAAAATAACTATTATCCAGATCTGGATAATAGCTCATTTGCCTATTAAAAAATAAAACATTATCTAGCCAGCATAAAGTAAATAAAAGTTCTACTTACACCTGCCAGGATGAAGGCCATCCTCATCACCATCTTCCACATCCTTGTCCTCAGCGGGCAGCAACAATATAATAATAATGTAAAAAAAAACTAATGGCCACTAACCCGTTAATTACCTTAGCGGTTAGTAACCGCTATAGTAATTAAGGGGTTAACCCCCCTCCCCACTACCAACCCTGGATACTTAATGAACCTCCACGGGGCAACTACCCAAACCTCCCACCCTGCTACCCATTGATTGGCACAGTGGTACAGTTTGCCACTGTAGCAATGAGTGGGCAACCTACCAATTAAAAACCAAGCACCAAATAAAATACATTACATTTCATAAAAAATAAAATAAATGGCAATAAATCTATTGATTGGCACAGTGGTACACCATGCCATATAATATGGGCTATGTTTGCCACTGTGGCAATGAATGGGCAAAGCTAAAAAAAAAACAAGGCACAAATTAAAACATGACTTTAAAAGAAAATAAGCATTTCACAATAAAGCCATTGATTGTGACTGTGATAAACCATGCTCACAATATATGGGCATGGATTGCCACACTGATAATGAATGGGCAACCTAAAAAAAATCACAAAATACACATAGCAATTAAATCAAAACAGGCATTTGCCAAAAATGCATTGCTTGTCACTGTGCTTATTTATAGAATGAAAGGGGCATAGATAAACACATTGGCAGTCAATGGGCAACCTAAAAAAAATACACAATTAAATAACATACAATCAATGTTTTTGTTATCTTTGATGTCTTCACCCCCGTCCTATGCGAGCACCAACTTTTGACCCTCAACGCAATGCTCTTCAAAAGCCATTGTGAAGAAGTGCGTGATAATATCTTGATTGAAGAGACGTCTTCCCGGTGAGTTCTTCTTTTATTCTTTCTTTTCTTCCGTCTTCTCTTCTTCCTTTGTAATCCAATGCGGCGAATGTTGTCCCGTTGGCTTCTTCAACTCAAATTAGACGGGACAGGCCTTATATAAGGCTTGTTATGTCACATTTGAGTGTCAAATGCTACACCCCAATCCGATTGGCTGGTGTACCATGTGACAGTTTTTTTTTTAAAGGAAGTGACGTCACCCTAAAGGGAGGGAAGCCAGCCAATCAGGAAAGCTTTGCTTCCCACCCTTTAAAATTACGTCACCAGAATAAAATGGCTGCCATCACATGGTAATCCAACCAATCGGATTGGGAGATACACCATTTGAGGCATCACATGGTACAACCCCAATCTGATTGGTTGTAGTCCCATGTGATGGCAGCCATTTGTTTTTCTGGTGACGTCATTTTAAAGGGAGAGAAGCATAGCTGTCCTGAATTGCTTGCTTCCCTCCCTTTAAAATGACGTCACATAATTAAAAAAAAAAAAAAAAAAAATGCTGTCACATGGTACACCAGCCATTCAGATTGGGGAGTTAACTCCTCCCGCAACCTTCCCGGCAGGCCTAGCCTCCTACCCTGGGGAAACTACCCTCTTCATCCACCCTTGTACCCCCAAGAAACCAGGTACCCATATTTAACCCCTTCATTGCTTTAGTGGCTAGCCACTAAGGCAATGAAGTTGTTTTAATTTAACTTTAATCACATCATTGTAGTAGGGGGTCTCCGGAGTTGAACCACATTCATTTCAGGTCCGGGAACCCCTGCTTCCTAAGTTACAAGCCCCGGAAAGGGGTGCCGGTATCCCTGCAATGTTTAAATCTCCCGCGTCACGAGAAAACATTCTTTGGGGTCATGCCAAAACCGTTCGAGATGGCAGTGATTTTATCCTAGCTACTAGACTAGTCAGCTTAAGTCTATGTTTGGCTTTTCACAACATTGTGTTGACAAAGTTGAGACATTAGGGGGTCTGACGTAACAGCATTAGGATCTAAGAAGCCATTTTGTTTGACTATTTTAGTCCGCCATCTTGTCTTGTCTTTGTAAGTTTTATATGTCATCTTTCTATGTGAAGAAGTCTGTGTGAACGAATGTGTGAATAAGAGAATGGAATGTTTTCGCTCCTAGCTGATTTTATTGATCTTTCCTCATCCAATCAGCTCCAAATGAAAGTGTAAACAGGCCAGAAGTTATGAGAAGCCTTGTTAGCAGTCTAAGATAAGCTCAGATTCTTACAGTGAAACTGTTTCTCATACTAATATGCCAGGTGGCTGAACAGACACATCAAATTTAACCCCATAATGATTTTTAGCTTACGTACATTTATCCAGTATTATTATGTATTACAAAATCAGCTTTAGTATTGTTATGTATTACACAATGATGTAATATTAGTGACACGCAAGCCCCCCATAGAGGGAGGACACGTTAGTTTTTAGGGTATAAATATATGGTATACCGTGTTAGCAGTTAGAGAGCTTTTTTCAAAGCTGTCTCCTATGTGCACTTGATTTGAATAAATTCACGTGTTATTCTGTTTCAAAATAACCTCAGACTGTGTTTTTTATTTACACTTTTCTCAGTGTTAAAGCTGCACACCAATACAGAGAATAAGATGAAAATAAGTTAGGCGCTCCCTATACAACCAACGTGATGAGTGTAGTGATTCAAGTGACAAAATATATGTGACTTTATATAATACACTGTGAATAAGTGAACATCAACAGTGAATAGATTCAAATATAAGATTGTAACTCCCTTCTCTGACCCTCTGGTAGGGGCTGTCTTCAATGGCCCCAAAAGGATGCAAGTATTCTTCAAAATCCAGGGGAGCATGGGAGAAATTCAACCAAAAAAGAACAGAAAAACAAATGTGTAGATGCAATAAATGAGTGAGTTTATAGGAAAGCTTGGCTCCTATGTGTTGCCTACTCCCAGTGTGGCAGGTTTACATGGACACATCCAAAGCCGTAGCAATCTGTTTCTTTGATGGAATCAAGTAGTTGGTACCTCAATATAGAAAAGAGACAGGAACCACTGTGCAGATCAAAAAGGTATGAACTTTATATGAAAAACAGTATAAGAATGGCACTCACAATGTGTGCAATAATAACAAGCATTTAACACATAAAAGTGTATGGTGTTGGATGACGTGAACTCTCTCACCGCTACCGTCCCCTCTGGTATCGCCGATGAGTATCGCAAAGAGTAAATGCTCAAGCCAAAAAGTCAACATTTAATATTTAAATATTCATATGTTCTAATTACAATTCTTTTTGTTGAAATTACTCTAAGATCTAAATCATGTCTTTTCGATAGTATATTCACTCCACAGGTAATTGCACAGAAGAAGAAGAAGGAAATGCAGCAATCTCACTTAAGATGTATATACACTTCTTGCCATCAAACTCTTCTTATTATCTGTCTTAGTGTTCATAAATAATATTATTAGCATTATTTTTGACTACATAGCTTGCAAACAGCATAAATACGTACACAGGGAGCAAAAAGTAGACCACATTTCATGATTTTTATGAAATTCATATTTTCTCTATAATCCAAAACCAACGGATCTTAGGGCAAACCAAAACCCACATTATTTTTTAGAGGTAAAACCAAACCAAAACACAGGGTTAAGTAAGCATCGCTAAAATTATTATATGTATAAAAATGTCACCTGCTTAAAGATACATTAAGCATTTTTTTTTGGCTTTATTTTACCATACAGATGTAACTGCCGGTTCTCTACCACATCACGAGAGAAAAGCGTGTACATCTCACCGAAAACTCAGCGAGATGGTCCACAGCAGGCTGTAATGGACCAGCGGATTAACACAGTGGGGGTCCCTGCATTTGAATGGGACTCGCACTGTACGAATCCTACTGGGTTCCACCTGTCTGTAATGGAGGTGCAGTAAGATATAGACTGAACATTCACTCTACCTGCGCGCTGCTAACAGGTGATCGCTGGACTTTCAGTTTATTTTAATAATACAGTATTGTAGCAGGGGGTCTCCGGAGCTGAACCTCATTGATTTTAAGTCCCCTTCTTCCCGAGTTACAGGCCCCATTATGGGATGCCGGTATCCCTCTTCATTTTTAAAATCCTCCGATCACGTGGGCTGTGACACAGGAGAATTTAAACATGGCTGCCAGTATACCGGCACCCCATATTGGGGCCTTTAACTCGGGAAGCAGGGGGTCCCCGGACTTGAAATCAATGCGGTTTAGATCCAGAGACCCGGTGCTACAATACTGTATTATTAAAATAAAACGAAAGCCCTGCGATCGCCTGTTAGAGGTGCACAGGTAGAGTGACTGCTTCAGTCTCTCACTGCACGTCTATTACAGATAGGTGAAGCCAGGTAGGATTCACACACCGTGAGTCCCATTAAAACTGAAGGACCCCTGCTGTGTTAATCCGATGGGCCATTAGTCTGACCGACAGAATATCGTGGTGTGGGAGAGGATGCCGTGCAGAACTCGCAAGGCAAGCGGTATAGAACAGGTAGTTATATCCGTAGTTGGCTCACTATACAAGAAAGTAAAATAAATGGGCCATATTGTTACCTTATGTTTTAAGCTGTACTGCAACAACATGTTGTTTTGTTTTTTTTGGTTTGGTCCTATTCAATATGCTATGAAGTCACTATCCTGTGCTGGTAAAACTTTTAGTCCCATTCATTTCAATAGCGTAGAATTCCTCATTAGCCTGCAAAGTAGTTTCACTGCAAACTGATTGGGGGCCGTTGAGAGAAATAGTGTAGGGAGTGTTTTTTCCCCTCCTGTAATAGAACAAATTGGCAGCCCTTCCAAGAGCTCATTATATAAATAAAATATTGCCTTTTCTTTGCTCAGCTTTGCTTTTATTTCATAAATATCACAAAATGTCTATGTTAATGCATTGCATTTGCTTTAAATGCAAACACAACCAATAGTTACAGTATATCAATCTTTGTATATTCTACACAATTATAGAGTCATATGCTTGAAATTCTATAACTTATTTGCATTAATCAATCGTAATTTAAGATTTCTGTACCTGAAAGATTATTGTTGTTTATTTTCAGATTTATAGTGATTCTGTAATACATTTTTGGGAAAGAAAAAACCTCTAAGAAGTTTAACTCAATCCAACAAGCAGAAACATCTGTTCGAGGCATAAATGATTTGTTGGCTCAATTTGGAAACTTTCAGATGATTACATTTTGTCATCAACAATGTACAGTAACTCTTTAAAAATAAATATGTTAGGGGGCGTGTCTATGACGTCATCCAGGACAGACGGGTAAAGGGAGAGCTCTGGAGACCCCTCTGTATAATTACCAATTTTATACCTTCTAACCCGGCCAAAAACACCCCAAAAAGCACAGAATCTCTCTCTGAAACCGCAGGGATGGCAAATAGGGGAAAAAATCAACAGCCCCAAGGGGTTGGAAGGTTCTTTACCCCCGCTAAACAATCTGCTGAGACGGGAGGCAGGAGGCAAGATGGCCCCCAGACATCCAGTGCACGAGGCACACAAGGCCTCACTAGCCCGGCGAGCCCCGCTGAGACCCCTCCATCACCAGACGCAAGAATCACAAAGGAGTTTCTCGAGGAGCTACATGCTAAGCTCCAAAGATCATTGGAGGCGAATATTAAAGAGGCAGTGGCTGAGATAAAGCATGACATTCAGGGCCTGCAAGAACGAACCACAACCCTGGAAGCTAGGCTTGATGAAGCCCTCCAACATCAGTCAGAGGCTGACGACGAGATAATTCGCCTGGGACATGAGATTCACTCCCTCCGGGACGGTCTGGAGGACCAAGAGAACCGGGACCGCAGGCAGAACCTGCGGATCCGCGGTATCCCCGAGGCGATAATGCCCTCCCAGCTCAGGGCTTACCTGCAGGACTTTTTCCTCGCTATCTCCCCTGATCTCGACCCCCGGGACATGGAAATAGACAGGGCTCACAGGGCACTGGGTCCGCGCTCAGAAGACCCTAACCGCAAGCGGGACGTGATCGTGCGCCTCCACAGTTTCTCAACTAAGGATAAACTGATTGGTGCCTGCAGGGATAAGGACACGATCACGTTCCAAAATGAGCCATTACAGGTCTACAATGATTTATCCAAGTTAACCGTGGACAGACGGAAGGCAATGCGCCCCCTGACACTCCTACTCAGGGAGAAGGGAATTAAATACAAATGGGGCTTCCCCTTTAAGCTGACCATCTCCCACAAAGGAAAATTCCTGACCATCCGGCAGCCAGAAGAAATGGAACCTCTGGCTAAAACCCTGGGCCTCCCCGCGGAACCCTTCCGCCACACTCACCAGCCTGCCAACAGACCCCGGGAAAGGGAGGACCACCCGGTTAGAACATCAGAAAGGATCGCGGAGCAGAGGCAGTCCAGGGAGCGTTGACGGGTGTCCCCTGCACACAGAGAGGCCCTCCCGGGAGATTTCTACCGCCTTCCCTAACACCACCTAAGATGGCGCCGCGAGGGTCCCCCGCGCAGGAAACACTATACGAAGCACTCACCGCTCAACAGAGGCTCCCAGCAGCAACCGGAGGAGAGACCGGATCCATCCCCCCTGACACCATGACGGCACCACCCGCGGCAGCACTGGAGCTCGATGAGGTGGGCCCACCTCGTGCGCACCGGATTCCCCCAAGATGGCAGTCCACCCGGACTGATCCACTCTACCTTGAACCTGACTGGTTAAGCATGCTCTCGAATGCGGACCCAACAGGCGTAGTTCCCGGGTTCACCACATGAGGCCGCTCAACGCTGGTGTTATAGCAAATGTATAAGGTGAATACTGCTATATATGATTCATATATACTGCTAAGGGTTCAATGTACCATCTATGTTATATTGTCACTGCTAAACGCCTACAGTAATGAACAGTACTGACTCAGTGTTTAAGCCTGTACCCCTCCCTACCCCGGTCACACACGTTTAGACCCCATTAGGGTTGATTTTCCTCCCCTTTTCCAACCGCTGCTACTGTCCCAGCGGCCCCACTCCCGACCCCTCATCCCCTCGCCCATTCTGACTGCTCCCCCTAGCACTAGTCCAGCGATAACACAAGCGGTCTTCGCTGAGAGATAACAATGTCTCAACAAAAAGCCCTGAAAATTATCTCCCTCAACGTGAAGGGACTCCACAACCCGCCCACATACGGCTAGGTGGAGCAAAAAGCCCTGCGGGCCTGACATCCCACCGAATGAGCCAACCCGGCGAGGCAGAGGCCGGTTGAAGTCACAGAATCTTCTGGGTCTCCACCCGACCCGCCTTCACTGGAGAGCGTTCTCGGACCCGCCCCCAAGGGTCTTATACCCCACTAACCGGTTCTTTCTCTAAGACCGGTCAAACACTTTTAGACCCCATTAGGGTCGATTTTCCTCCCCTTTTCCAACCGCTGCTACTGTCCCAGCGGCCCCACTCCCGACCCCTCATCCCCTCGCCCATTCTGACTGCTCCCCCTAGCACTAGTCCAGCGATAACACAAGCTGTCTTCGCTGAGAGATAACAATGTCTCACCAAAAAGCCCTGAAAATTGTATTATGTCTCTGGGCGTGTATGTGTATACCGGTATTATCTCTCTGGGCGTGTATGTGTATACCGGTATTATCTCTCTGGACATGTATGTGTATACAGTATTATCTCTCTGGACGTGTATGTGTATACCGGTATTATCTCTCTGGATATGTATGTGTATACCGGTATTATCTCTCTGGACATGTATGTGTATACCGGTATTATCTCTCTGGGCGTGTATGGGTATACCGGTATTATCTCTCTGGATATGTATGTGTATACCGGTATTATCTCTCTGGAACATGTATGTGATACCGGTATTATCTATCTGGATATGTCTGTGTATACCAGTATTATTTCCTGCTGGGATGTATTGTATAACCGGTATTATCTCTCTGGACATGTATGTGTATACCGGTATTATCTCTCTGGGCGTGTATGGGTATACCGGTATTATCTCTCTGGACATGTATGTGTATACCGGTATTATCTCTCTGGATATGTATGTGTATACCAGTATTATGTCTCTGGGCGTGTATGTGTATACCGGTATTATCTCTCTGGGCGTGTATGTGTATACCGGTATTATCTCTCTGGGCGTGTAGGCACTCGAGCTTCTGACGTTGAAATGGTTTGAATTAGCTCCACCCTTTCCGCTTCCGTGCTATACATTGCTTTGATATCCAGATTGGGAAGGAACTCCAGTTTAGCAATGCCTTCAAAGCACTTCTTTAAATGTGGCTGAACTCGCTGGGGATCCTTGGTCTCTGACAAGATCTCGAGCATTTCGTCATTGGACAGGAAGAAAAAACTACAAATAAAAGATCAATAGCATTTCTATATACATCAACGTTTTACAATATAATATTCTACAGGTTCTTGTTTGAATGTTACTGCAGCTTAATAATTGTACATATACCCATCGTAGGGTTCCCAGGTATCCATTATTGAACAGGACTGTCCTGTATTTGGACACACTGATCAGTAAAATTAGAGGTAATTATGGCTGTGTATGTGTCTGGTATTACCTCTCTGGACATGAATGTGTATACCAGTATTATGTCTCTGGGCGTGTATGTGTATACCGGTATTATCTCTCTGGGCGTGTATGTGTATACCAGTATTATCTCTCTGGACATGTATGTGTATACAGTATTATCTCTCTGGATATGTAGTGTAGTACCGGTATTATCTCTCTGGGCGGTATGTGTATACCGGTATTATCTCTCGTGACATGTAATGTGTATACATATTATCTCTCGCTGGACGTGTATGTGTTATACCGGTATTATCTCTCTGGATTGTATGTGTATACCGTTATTATCTCCTGGACATGTATGTGATACCGGTATTATCTCTGGATATGTTGTGTAATACCGTATTATTTCCTCTGGGCGTGTATTGTATACCGGTATTATCTCTCTGGGCTATGTGTATACGGTATTATCTCTCTGGGCATGTATGTGTATACAGTATTATCTCTCTGGACGTGTATGTGTATACCGGTATTATCTCTCTGGATATGTATGTGTATACCGGTATTTCTCTTCTGCATGTATGTGATACCGGTATTATCTCTCTGGACGTGTTGGTATACCGGTATTATCTCTCTGGAATGTTATGTATCCGGTATTGATCTCTCTGGATATGTATGTGTATACCAGTAATATGTCTCTGGGTCGGGTATTTGATACCTAACGGTATTATCCTCGTGGGCGGTATGTGTATACCGGTATTATCTCTCTGGGTGTGTATGGTTATACCGGTATTACCTCTCTGAGCGTGTATGTGTATACCGGTATTATCTCTCTGAGCGTGTATGTGTATACCGGTATTATCTCTCTGGACATGAATGTGTATACCGGTATTATCTCTCTGGATATGTATGTGTATACAGTATTATCTCTCTGGACATGTATGTGTATACAGTATTATCTCTCTGGATATGTATGTGTATACCGGTATTATCTCTCTGGATATGTATGTGTATACCGGTATTATCTCTCTGGATATGTATGTGTATACCGGTATTACCTCTCTGGACATGAATGTGTATACCAGTATTATGTCTCTGGGCGTGTATGTGTATACCGGTATTATCTCTCTGGACATGTATGTGTATACAGTATTATCTCTCTGGATATGTATGTGTATACCGGTATTATCTCTCTGGATATAATGACCTGGCCGTCTTTGGGGGCCCAGGAGATTTCCCTGAGCAGGGAGAGAGCAGGGCTGCTGCTAGAGCGTATGGAGAAGTTCAGGAAATTCAGCTTTTCCGGTATTATTTAAATGTTACAAGACAATTTTGGATGTTTTCTATGTATTAATGTCACATTGTTTTCTAATTATTATTATTAATAAGGTCCTGGTACACACACACACACACACACACTCTGGCAGCGCTATGATTAGAAGTATTGAGACCCATAGGAAGAAAAAGCAGAAACCCTACCGCGGAAAGAAAAGCCTCTTCTTCTCTAGATAAGCATTCAAACCCTTCATGATTTTATCCAGGAGCACGTTGCCGTCCTGGAGCTTCACCAAAAGCCCTGTTAAGGATGTTGCATTGAGTACCTGGAATGAAGAAAAGTGAACAATATTTAACACATGCAGTGTAGACCAAAAACAGAGAAAGAAAGCACCTTTTTACAAAGTATTTTGTAGAGAAAGGAATCTGGCAGATAGTTAAGAAATCATGGGTCATAAGAACAATTAAGGCATAGAACCTTAAAATCGCAGGGGGAACTACAATCGGAGGGTCGTCACTTTTAATGCATTGATACCCTTATGCCAGCTAAGGGTGTACTACCATTAGCAGCCCTGCTTGTGACCATGTGATGGATATGTTTCTCAAGGGAGAAGAGAAACGCGAGAGTCTATCAATGCAGTGAGTGTTCCAAATAAGCAGAGCGTCAGTCATTGTAGGCGCTGCAGCAAACTCCAGAGGACTTCTTCATTTTCATGTGTAGCTATTCCCTTTGCTTGAACTTTCCGAAGCCGCACTTTAGTTCAGATTGCAAGCAAACAGTGTCCTAATAACACATTGTCGTGAACAAATCCCCGTGACACTGTGCGCCTCTTTCCCATCTTTCTGTGGTACAGAACCAACACTTTGCCATCTCAGTTCTCAACAGAAAGTGCACACTGTATGCTATCCAGAAGTCTTTCTGAATGGGGAAGACTGTATTGCATAGCTAAAGTGTGCCTGAAATGCTAGTTAAGGGCAAGACTAATGTACAATCATCTAGGAAGATGTAAAGCATGGTGCAAATAAGACATACTGTAAATATTTGAACAGTGATATAAAGGTGTCCTTTTAGTCCAAGACACCACCAAGCGCTGCCTGAAGCTAATTTTATATGCACATATCAATATGAACATGGAATCATTTGTGGTGCTCGATGCCACATTGATTACCTTTGGGTCCTTGGCACAATGTTTCATGATTTCCCTCCAGTTTCTATCTACCGTCTGGAAAAGACGTCCTTCTTCAGGCATTTGCTGCATGATGTCCTCGGAGGAAAAGATGGGCTCTAGGTAAAGCCACTGAGCTTGTACCTTCAGCCATTCATCAATAGTTTCTTGAATGTGAATCAGCTGTTCCTCCCGTTGCTTAAGGAAAGAGTAGTCACGATTTCAATTCAATGCCGAATAACAGACCTTTGTGAATATCACTAAACAGCAGGTAGTTAGGTACACACGTTAGTCACAGCGGTTTACTTGGAACATATAGCTTCAGAATGCAAAAAAAGGCCAGTATCTGACCAAAAAATGGATCGTACTATTTCAGGCCTTTAAAGTTAGAGCGTGTAAATGAATGCATAGTGCTTGTAAAATAACACCACGGTTCTCATTCAGACGCTTAATACAGAGAGTGTTTCGTTTGATCCAGTTTCCTAAATGTCATGCAGTGCAAGGCACAAATGTCTTTGGTCTTATGAGCAGGACATTGAAGAAACCGTTGGCTCTGGAAGGCAGGCCGGGCGGCCTCTGTAAGAACCTACAGCAATGGACATTCTACGCACAGGCTCAACCTAGCACAATTCTGCCACAACTCACACTGATACACACCTGCACCAGAAAAATGGGGGAGCACAGTAAGAGAGAAAGTGTGTTTAAGGAAGGCAAATCTTAATTTCTTAGCTGGTGACCAGTGTGGTTAAGTCACCCCAGTTGATTCACCTGCTAGAGGATGGACTCAGTGAAAAGGAAAATACATAAATGTATAGAAATATAAATCGCTTACACGGCCTTGTGAAAATACATAAATGTATAGAAATATAAATCGCTTACACGGCCTTGTGTAAGTGCTATTACATCAAGGTATCTTTTGCTTCCGGCTCGTCCTTACGATGTGATTATCTTCTTGATTGTCGTCGTCTCGCACTGGTTCGTGGAGATGTGATTATCTTCTTGATTGTCGTCGTCTCGCACTGGTTCGTGGATGTTTCTCTACTTCTCACTGCAAACTTGGCTTCTACAAACATAGGCTGAGGTAAGGGGAGGTAATGGGAGAATTATAGGTTAATATCTATCACTCACACGGGCTAATGTGAGTGTCCTCCCGTACAGATATCTTGATATCAAAAAGTCTAAAGATGCTTTGCAATTGCCTCAAATAGACAGATCTGATGCAAAGCATCTTTAGACTCCATTTTGGGAGTCTCCTAGTGATTTATCACCAGAGACTTGGAAGAGGTGATATCAAGATATCTGTACGGGAGGACACTCACATTAGCCCGTGTGAGTGATAGATATTAACCTATAATTCTCCCATTACCTCCCCTTACCTCAGCCTATGTTTGTAACCTATAATTCTCCCATTACCTCCCCTTACCTCAGCCTATGTTTGTATATTATTTACATCGATTTAACTGCTTTCTTTCTGTGAGAGGGAGACCTCGAGGAGGAAGAAGCCAAGTTTGCAGTGAGAAGTAGAGAAACATCCACGAACCAGTGCGAGACGACGACAATCAAGAAGATAATCACATCATAAGGAAGAGCCGGAAGCAAAAGATACCTTGATGTAATAGCACTTACACAAGGCCGTGTAAGTGATTTATATTTCTATACATTTATGTATTTTCCCTTTCACTAAGTCCATCCTCTAGCTGGGGAATCAAGTGGGGTGACTTCACCCCACTGGTCACCAGCTAAGAAATTAAGATTTGCCTTCCTTAAACACACTTTCTCTGTTACTGTGTGTCACGGTAGCTTGTGACAGGTTGTAATTTACACCAAAACTATATATAAATATATATATACCTGGGTTTGAACTGGGACGAGACTTAGATATGATAAAATGTAATTTATTCCTTGATAAAGGTGAACACAACAGATATGTACAAATAACAGGCAAAATATAGACACTTACGTAAAATGGAAATGATGAAGCAGTCACAGCTGGACTGGCAGTTCATACAGCACTCTTCATAGTCATCAAGACACCCAAAAGCATGAAAAGACCTCTGGCAGGAAGACAGTGCATAGCGTTTCTCTCAGCAAACAAGATGGTATAGAACAGACTGAACACTTGAAGAACTTGCAAAACATGAACAACAACGGATAAGGGCTAGACCACAGATTATATACCTTTTGTGGCCCTATCCATAACCTTAAGTACAGGGGATTGGTTTTAAATTACCTCCAGCCACTCACTAACGTGGGAAAGCATTCTGACCCATGCCCCCCTGCTGGTTGGCACATGCGCAGTAGAACTCTGGGGTCTCATTTCTGTAGCCCCACATATGCAAAGGGAATACCAGCCAGTCTACCCATTTGGCTTTCTGGCAGGAAAACCTTTGTTGGAAGGTGTTAAATGGAACACTTAAAAACTGCTCTGGTTTGAGCTTCCTCCGCCCTTAGGTAAACAGGGAGGGTGACAAGACCCTTTGAACAGCACTCAAATCCTAGACATTAGGGCGCCTCTTGGGGCCATCTGCTATCTTGGTGGACAAAGGAATTTCCTCTAAGTCTTGGTCCATATCTTAGAATACAGTATTAAGCATAAAACATAAACGTATTAAAATATCCGGTTCCATTGGGTCTAGCAGAACCAAACTTCCCAGTTCTAATGGCCGGAACTGGGGCACCATATGATCCAAAAATCGACTTGCTACGACCTATGGAGCCGGAGTTACACAAATGCACATTAAATCATTTTTCATTTTAATACAAAAATCTCCGCTAAAAGAAATCTCAGCTTTTCACTAAATCCCCATTGAAAACAACGGGCTCCGCCGCCATGGGTTTCAATGGAGCAACTCCGCCGTTGTAGTCAATGGGGTTTCCTACCATAAACTTTCAATGGGGAACCGCCGCCATTGAAGTCTATGAGAAAATCCACAAATCTTTACAGTCGTCCATACTCCGTCTGGTTGGTCTGAGGGGGCTGGAAATAGGCATGCATTAAAGCCGGAACCTTGGCTACATGTCAACCAAATCCCATCCCTCTGGGCATTCCAGAACCGGAGATATGGACTTACACATTTCAACATTTTACACTTAGTCATTTTTTCACCATGCAGCTTTTCCCTCATTAGAATCAATGGTAAAAGCCCCGAACTTTCAAGGGGGTCCATACTCCGTCGGGTTGGTCCAAGAGGGTCAAGGATGGTTCTGCAGTGATGCCGGAGCAGTGACTACAGATACCCCAAACCTTGATCCTCTGGTCCCTCCGGAACCGGAGATATGGATTCCTAAAATTCAGCATTTCACACTTAGTCATTTTTCTGAGCCGTTTCTGCCGCCGCCGGCAAAGCCTATGGCGTGACCCGCTCTATCTGGTTCGACCCTTATCGGGGGTCCAGGATTCGGGGACCCGGTTGTGGTCGAGTGGGGGAAGCCTAGGAACTAGGGGCAAAAATAATTTTATTTCTAGGGCCCCCAGAACTGTTTATTCCCACGCTAATTGACGTTGAACTTGACTCAAGTGATTTTAACTCTTTTAAAGGACATTGTATCCGCTTTGCGGTTAAGCGGTTTGGAAGGCAGCCAACTCATTCCTGAAAAGCTCTTTCGAGGGTTTCTCCATTGAAGTCAATGAGCCCATAGACTTTCAATGGGAAACCGCCGCTCTCCCTCTCGGACGCCATCTGCTGGTCTTCTCAGGAACCGGACTTCACAGCAAGGTTCACCATTAAAAAGCATTGAGCCCTAATGGCGGCTTATGGGAACCTGCAAAATGGTGCCTGAAAAGGCGGGAAAACTTCACAAAGAGCTATAATCATTAAAGGACTATTAACCCTTGTGCTCCCGGATGGATTCTAGTGTGTGTGATGCAGACACTGACTAATACAGACATAACAATGGAACAGGGGAACAGGGGAAAATACAGTTACAGGTCATAACAAGGGTTAAATCACATTTCTGGACCTCAGTCCAGTTAACCCCTTGTCTCCCTGGTGCGGTCAGGGGTGGCCAAATGGGGTGCAACCCCTTTAATACCAGGCCACCCCCTTTCTCCCTCTACACTGTGCTCCCCCCTTTTTTCTGTGTTCCATTGCTACTAAGGGTCATGGATAGATTCTGTTGGGGTCCGAGTCACAGGAGGGCATCACAAGAGGACACGCATTCCAACAAGGCTGTATTATACCTTTATTCATTTACTGACTCACACCTACACCACAGAGAGATAGCGCCCGGGTACTTTTCCACCTCTGATAATCCTTGCCAGAAGACCACAGGTAGGGCTACATCGTTCCAGTCAGTTTCAGCAGCAATAGTCCTAAATTCAAGAGCATATCTGGCCACAGTGCGATTACGTTGAGACACATGGAAAAGAGCAGATGAAGCAGATACCTTACGGCCGGGTGTATCAAACATCGTCCGGAACTCCTTGGTGAAGGCAGAAAAATCCTGGGTAAGGTCGGGTCTTCGCTCCCAGATGGGAGAAGCCCAGGCAAGGGCATCATGTGTAAGGAGAGACATGATATATGCCACCTTGGCACGAGGAGAAGTGAAGCGTGAAGGATTCATTTCGAATTGTATAAAGCAAAGATGAAGGAACCCCCGGCATTCATGGGGATCACATCCATATGCGATTGGGGGTTGGTAACCAGGGTTCTTGAGAAACATGAGGAGAGGAAATGGTGGCAGACTCATGAATTGCAGGGGCAAAAAGAGAGCGAGTATCCTGAAGAGCGTGAGTGAAAGTATTAAAGTTCTCCCTCAGGGAACGCACGTTTTGGTCACTAGCCACGATTTTCTCCTCAATACTAGCAAGGTAGCTTGCGTGTGTTCTCAGGACTCTTCCTACCTCAGCGGGGTCGAAGTTTGTTTGGCTGAGCATACTGTAACGTGTAGCTCACCACAAACGACTCAGCAATAGATCTCTTTAATAAAGCACTTCCAATGTGAAACATGTTAGAGGATTCTCAGCACTACTACTTTATATTTTTTAACCAATAAATAACTTTTTGGTCACCATGTCCTAGCTTTGCTATTTTGGCTGTGTACCAGCTATTTCTATTTGGATCTTTCCCTTCATCTATTTGTGCCTGGGAGCACGAATGGCGGGAGTCATCGCAGTGAACCATGAGGAGTTTAAAAGTGAGTTCTTCAACATTATTGTGCTTTAGTTCTAAGCCAGTTGTTTTGCCTGCTTACCTCCTCCATATCTGGTGTGGATTGAAAGCGTCGGTAGTTCTGCTCTTGCGGGAAACCCGCGACTGTCTCCCCCATCTGTGAATGCGGTTGGCTTGCATATATCGTCGCATACTTTCACGATCACACACAGTGTGGATA
>WSYH01012255.1:0-19156 GCA_036426205.1 Ascaphus truei | reverse complement strand
ATAACACACACCCAGTATCTCACATACACACAGCATCTCACATACACACACCCATCTACATACACACAAACCCAGCATCAGACAAAATGTTACCCACACCCAGCATCTCACATACACACCCAGCATCTCTCACACACAAACCCAGCATCAGACATACTGTACACCACACCCAGCATCTCACATACACCCAGCACCACCACACACACCCACACACACACAAACACACACACACCAACAACACACACACACACCACACACACACACACACACACACACACACACACACACAACACACACCTAGCATCAGACATACTGGTACACAAAACAACACAGCATCTATCATATAGACCCAGCATCTCACACACACAACAGCATCTCACAAAACCAACCAGAATCAGACATACTGTACACACTCCCAGCATCTCACATAAACATCCAGCATCACACACACACACACACACACACACACACACACACCACACACACACACACACACACACACACACACACACACACCCACACACACACACACACACACACACACAGCATCTCACACACACACATACAGTGCACACACAGTATCTCACTACACATCACACAAACACACCCACCCAGCATCACACACACACACACTCCCAGCATTCGTCACACACACCAACCCAGCATTCACACATACACAGCTTGATTGCTATGTTCAAATATAGCGTTCCTTAAACATTAATTGTCATGCATTCACATAATGGCACTATGAATGGTGTGCTGCTTGTCAACACCGAATATCTTTGTTTTGAAAGATTTAAAGGCCAGTAATTTCCTAAGAAACATTGAGTACATATATTGTGTTCTTGATATTGTTCAACCAGTATTGAGATGGTTCTCATGATGACAAAGGTCTATTGCCAACAGTCAAGTTAATTCAGCCTTCGGTAAGCCAACAGGATACAGAACAAAGCAAATCTGACCCCTAGTGTTTGTTTTATTTTTCAAACTTAAAGCTGCAGTTCAGTCTTTTTTTTTATTTTTTTACATTTATTTTTTTATTCAATAGTTTCAGTGTGCAATCTCTAATTAGCTAAAGAACAGTATAGCTGCAGCTCAATTCGTTTTCCAGTATTGATAGGGTCGACATTTGGTGACATATTAAAACGGGATTTGTTTATAATCTGCTGATGGCGTGGAAGCTCATGAATATCATAGAGCATTCTGCACTGACATGTGCTAGAGGAGGGCAGGGCTGACAAAGGGGTGTGCCAGGGCTTGTGACAGGACATGAAGGGGCAGTGCCTTAGCAAAGGCTGTTAAATAGAATACAAGAAATTGGTCTTTCAAAGTTGTTTTTTTAAAAACGAGAATGCTAAAAGTATTTTTTCTTACTACAGAACTGATTTATTAAAAAAAAACAACATGCAGGATATTGACTTAACTGCAGCTTTAAAGCTGCAGTTGTACTTGTCACTGTATTTTCGTAGATTTAAACCCTATGCTTCTGTTCTGCATTGCAGGCCTTCTTGCAGCAGGCAGGCTGATCATATAGTACATGATTGCATCTTTCCTAATGAAATGCCACATTATACAGTATAATCGCAAAAAATAAATAAAAAAAACACTTGCTGACAACTTTTAACAAGCATTTTCAGGTTTGATATACCACTTGCCTATTACTATATGTTTTCAGTTGGAGCATAAAGAGATCTGTTTGTATTTTTACAAATACAGTAGGTATTAAGGAAAGAAACCTGCATATTTTCTTTCAAAGTAAACAATGATTAAATCAACGATCTAATGTGTAATACTATATATGCAGTACTTTGTATATCTGAAGAGCTCAGTGAGTAAATACACCGACTCGAAAAACAATGACAAAAACTTGAATCAGGGAGCCTCGTTCAATTCCCGGTGTCAGCTCCTTGTGACCCTGTGCAAGTCAACACAAAATCATAGATTGTAAACTCATCTGGGCAGGCACTGTGTCTGAAATATCCTATGTACAATGCTGCTTACCGCACACACTATATTATAATTGTGACATGCTCCCTGTGGAGTAAAGCGCTACATGAAAGTTGCTATGTGATAGTATTAAATAGTTTTGCAAGACTCTTTAAAGAAAGAAAAGAAAAATGAGTGCTAAAATCGTTAGATTCCTTAAGTCTTCTTTAACCTATTTGAATGTTTTTTCTCTCTTTAAATAAGTATCAAATACCTGACCCCTTTGTGCAGGCCCCTCTTAGTAGCAAAGGGGTTCATATTATGAACTGACACCACATTAAGCTGTGGATGTACAGGCCCATAACGATTCAGTAAGGGATACTCTATATCCAATAATGATTTAGCAGGGCTATATAGGCGGTAATGCAGCGACATACAGGCCAATAATGATTCTGCATGTGAGTATACAGGCCTGTAATGAATGAGGGATACTGCAGGACAGGACAGTAATGAAGCTAGAGTGGCTATACAGACCAGTTACAAAGTTACAGTGGATATAGACTAGTCATAAAGCTACAGTGAGTATACAGCCATTTAAACAGTGCCCAATACGTGTGCAAAGCCTGATTACAAGGCAAGAACTTCAAACCAAAATGTGGTAGAAACAATAATTAGTAACAATCAACCTCGGTTATTTTAATCCTGTAAAAATTTCCCTTTACGCAAGAGAGGAACCCCGCAAATCAAAGGAAAGATGCACAGATACAGGTAGCAACGTTGTGGTCAGGACGGCAAAAAATAGCGGTGTGCTTGTAAATGAGTATGAGTATGTTTTGTACACCTGATTCTCTATTCAATATATGTGAGGACACTCCCAGCATAAATGAAAGGAAGCTTTGCTGAAATATAAATTGTTGACAGCTGAAGGTAAACAACCTACAAGATCCAAGGCAGCACAGGTTTACTAGGGGGGAGATAATGTCAAACACATCTAATCATTTATTTTTGGACTGGATGACTTAGGTCAGGGGTGTGCAAACTTCTGTTGTCTGCGCCCCCCTGCCTCCACTCCTGCGGTGCTCGCGCCCCCTTACCTTCCCATCATGACGTCACGTGACCGCGTTGTCATTAGGACGGGCGTCAAATGACGACGCGGATAGTGATGTTCTGTCACATGACCCGCTGCGTCATTTGACGCCGTGTTGCCATGTCAAACGTTTTATCTGAAGCCAGCTGAACCTCTGTAAGTTCAGTGCAGAGGCCTCATGCGATCCGGCATTTAATTTACATGCCTTGGGAAAGAGCGCGGGCCTCTGCAACTGCCGCGCCCCCCCCCTCCCCAAAAATTCTGCGCACACTGGGGGACGTGCCCCCCAGTTTGCGCACCCCTGACTAAGGCCTCGCTCAAACAGGCCGCGTTGCGACGTCCATCGCTTACCGTGCGGGCGCACCGTCCGTCACAATTTCTGGTTGTTCGCATCGTTGTCGCTGCGACATTTTTGCCGCCACAACCAAAATTGAAATTTGGTGCTACTGTTGCGTGATGTGAGCTGGTTCAGCCAATAAAGGCGAACCAGCTCGTGACGTGTGCGTTACGCCCCCCATCCACGCCCCCAAACGCCGCGACCCAACTCCTGCCGTTTGAGCAGAGATCGCTGGGCTGCAGGAGCGTCGAACGCAAGCACGCTGAAGTAGCAGCCTGTCTAAGCGAAGCCTTAGGATAGATCAGGATGGAGCAGTAGATGTAGCTTACCTAGACTATAATAAGGCCTTTGACGTTTCCACATTGAACTAGACAAACTCAATATTGATATAGCCACAATTTCCGAAGCCAGACTCCTAGGCAAGGGGAACGTACGGTCTTAAACCCTAACCCACTTGGCTCGCTTTAACCTATCTATTCCGGCGGCGATAGTTTTAACAGAAGAGTAGCTTTCATGCTGAAATCTTGTCTAAAGAAATTCGTTATCTGCTTCCAACCGATTTCAGACCGAATGCCGTATTAGAGTTTGCCAATAAAATACCAACGACCATATTGGGGTCTACGCCCCAACAGAGATCAGCAATGATGAGACAAAGACACGTTTTATGAGGAATTACAGCAGATTTTAACTCTAATCAAGGTGGGAATCATCTGACAATAATTTGCGGGGATCTCAACACCCAGACCGGTTCTAGCCGACTCGTGATGGGAAAAAACGCTCGGCCCCATTTGGCTGTGGAAATATTACGCGAACGGTTTCCGCTTATTGTCATTTGATAGCTATAATAAAATGGTGGGCGGGCAACACTGGTTCCAACACCCTATACGTCACAGGTTAACTTGGTCTTCGAATAATGGAAGCTATCAAAAATGTTGGACCTATTTTATGATACATAAAAGGTTTATCAGAGTACAAACAGGATGTTCGTGTAATGCGCAGAGCTTCTATCGGGTCAGACCATCATTTTGTTTGAGCCAAATTTAAGCTTACCTAAAAGCACATTATGTTACTCATCCACAACCCACATTAGACTACTCATACCTGGCAACCCACCAATCAAGCCAATTCCAAATTCAATTACGGAACCGGTTCGCCCCACTCATAAATGAGGATATAAGAAAACTGGAACTGAACTAAAATCCCCATCATAGAAACACTCAAGGAATATGCCCCATAAGAGAAGAAAATCAAATCATGGATTTCAGACAACACATTTAAACTTAGGTTGAAGAACGGCTAAGATAAAGAAACCAATCACAAACATTATCTCTACCTCAAACGCACACTTAAAGCGGACAAAGAAATATGGTGGAACGCAAAGGCCTAAGAAATGGAATCGGCCAGCAGGAAGCATGACGTGCGCCTCCTTTATAGTTCCCTACAAAGCTGCAGCGGAAAATTTCAGGGCAACAACATCAAGCCTTAAGGATCAAAATGGTGCCCCAAATAAAAATCACTTGAAGGACAAACTAGAACGGTGGAAGGACACATTTTAACCTGCTTGCTCAACCGCCCGCACCCTGCAAATCAATACCAAAATCTGATAGAAAATGTCGATTAGAGTTTCCAGCGATATAACCGACCACCCACCAAATGAGGAAGAATTCGAACAGCAATCAAACGCCTAAAGAATAGGGAAGCACCCGGCATTGATGCCATCCCCACAGAAGCTCTAAAAGCGGGTTGAGAAGTCGTCGTGAATCAATAATAGGCCAATACAACATCTTTGGAGCAAAACTGATGTGCCACAAGATCTCAAAGATGCAATAATCGTGGCAATACTTAAAAAAAGCGACCCCAGCTAATTGCAGAAATTATAAGGGCATAAGCTTGCTATCAACATCTGCAAAGCTTTGACTTCTATTATTTGGAACAGACCTGCTTAAACGCAGAGAACTGAACTGCAGAGAAGAACAGGCTGGTTTAGACCAGGAAGAGGTGTAAGGCCCAATTTCACACTTCGACAACTAGCAGAAAACGTCTCAGCTGCAAAAAGATACCTTTATGGTATTTGTTGACTTCTCATGCACTTTTGACAGTGTGGATAACACCCATCGCTATGGTGCGCCCTCAAGGCTGATACGGTACCACATGCACTTTCAATGTGCTAAGAGCTTTTTATGAAGGAGGACAAGCAAAGTCAAACACATGGGCAACAATCCGCGCCATTCTCCATATCAACGGAGTCAAACAAGGTTGCATAATATCGCCTATGTTATTCAATATTACGCAAGAAATTAATCCCAGTGTTGGCGCTTCTAATAACCAGATAAATGGTAGCAATATAGCTAATGTCCAGGACCTTGAATTCCAAGGCAGACTGATAATAAGTGTAGGCAGGATATGGCTCACAATAAAGTCTATATAAGGACCCCATTGAATGAAAAGGGAACTAACTCAGCCAGACAAATAGGAATGGGCTCACATATGAGAGAACTCACCCTATAAGCTGGTCTGAGTGGTAACCCGTCAGTCCAAAGGCTGGAGCACTTAAAATACCTCATGCATGCAGTAACATAAGGAAAATCAGTCCGTTGGCGTAAAATAAGAAAAACGCACATATTGCGGTTGCGATGATCCCGGAAGTGGCGTGCATCAATCCGATGGAAGGATATAGGAAACAACAATAAGATGGTTGAGCACTGCTACAAATAGGGCGGATGCAGGGTTGGAAAAATAAAAATGCTTTATTGGAGAATTAATTTATCAACTTGAAAAATGATTTATTGGAGAATGAAAAAATCAACTGAATTTATTTTGGACACAGCCAAAATAACAAAACTTGGATCAGTGTCCAATTATTTCCAGGACCTAACTGTATATAAATATCCCAACACATGCTTAATGTGTAAAGACAAACCAATATTCTACCCATATTGAGTAAGCAGCACTTTCAAAAAGTGTGTTACAGTACTTCCATACAGTCATTGAAACAATGCTTAGAGAGGAGTAAAAATATCAAGCTCTTGCAGATATCGAGACTAAAAAGAACCCAGGGAGGTTTCCAGTACCCGGCTTAGCCGAGCTTGGCAGGGGTTGTAAGGTTAGAGCAGGGCAATAAAAGACACTTATAAATGATGTGTGCTGTAGCACTACAAAGGAGCTAGTCTTTTGTTTTTATTTTTTCTGAAAAGGCCAGTAGACAATCTATGTTTGTACAATAAAACACAGTAAAGTGTAATTTGCTTTGCCCTGGTTGTGCCCAAACCTGCGTTACCAGTGTGACCCTTTAAAAAGAGGGGCGACACATGGGTTCCTGAAAGTCCACCCCATCATAACAGTGCATGTGAAAGACAAGCAAAAGCTTTCTATAAATTGGGTGTTCAGCTTCCAGCTTTTTTTTTTGCACAAAACAATGAAGGTCTAAGTAAGGTTTTTGTGTTTAATGTTCCACAACATACACGAGGTGTTTCCTCGCTATAGATTGTTAGTCGATGGGCGCCTTCAACTTTAAAGCAATGAAAATGTATACAGTATTCAGTAGGTAAATGCTACAAGCAAAGGCTTTCAGTGGCCCACACAAAACTCATTATGTGGCACAGCTGTAAAACCATTATCAAGTACGTCCTGATTTTTTTTCCAATATAATTGATTGTATTGACCCTGCCAATAAAATACACAGCCATTGTAGGATCTGTAATTCCTCCCTAGTAACATGGAGAGGTTAGTCCCAAAACATGTTGACTGCCAAATGTGTCTGTGAATGAAGCATCAGTTTCCTTGCCCTTGTTTAAAAGTTTAGTCTCTCAGCATAAGTTAGTGCACTGATCAGAACGAATTTACTACAATACGACATCATTACAAAAGGATATTTATCTTATGTCACCGGAGTTCAAAAATTGCGGTACTAACTAGCATAAAATAAAAAGTTTTTACTTATCAAGAAAAGAGATCCCATGGATAAACATTTCCCCAAAAGTTCTAATTGAAATGGAGTGCGCTAAAAATAGCAGAAACATGTAGGCTTTCTCCTTTCTGTCTTAAAATAAGCATATTGAATATCTTTTTTAAATGAGGCGCTGGCTACAAAAGGAACTCTGAAGCTGTGCGGTTACAGCTCAGAAATGAAGCAGCACGAAGCCCCTTGCGATCTGCGAAGTGCAGTTCGTTAGCAGGAGAAGAGGTGGTGGTGATCTGGGAATATACAAACGCGGAAAAAAATATTAGGCTTTAGTCTGGCATATGTGTGTGTTAATATTTACCCGCCAAGCCCCCTCCCTCACCCTCTTAGATGTCCTGTTCTGTTACCTGTCTTCATCACACTTTGCAGTCTTTGAGGCCTATTTTCAAATTAAAGCGGGGAATCAATACTGTATCTTTAATGGCCATTCAGAGTGATATCTTGAAAAAAGTCTGCTATACTGCTCCTCTAATACTATTCCGTGGATTAGATCCTCGTTATCTAGGCCAAATTTGTCATAACAGCGATAAATAACGGCACACAACCTGTTATAAGTTGTACAGTACACACAGGCCACACACTACATGATATGAACTACAGTACAGGCTGCGTGAAACCCAACAATTGGTTTTGGCTCTAGGATTTCTTAAAGATTGGCCAGTCCCTTAAACATATAATTATAAAACAAAGATGACAATTCAAGTTAGTGGGCAAAAAAATAACTTCAATGAATGGCATCCATAGAAGATTCAATGACGTTACAGTAACTGTTTTTTCTAAAAAATAATAAGTATCTCCTCTTACGGGAAACACTGGATTCAAGCAGATAAGATACTTAGGATTTATCGTTTGACTAATGATGGGCACCGATAAACTTGTGACAAAGCGAGAGCTTCAAATTGATCTTAATATTTTCAGTGATAAAAAATTCACAACATCATGAAAATCTCCAAACTGTAACAATGTAAATCTTTTAAAAGTAAAAAATATTTGTTATTTATTTTAAAGGAGCAATCATGCTGGCGATTGTTTTAGGACCCCGCCACAGGTAAGTGTCAGTGGGGGGGGGAAGGGGGAGAAGGGGAAGAAAGGGGAGAGTGTTTTGTGAGGGCGAGGGCGAGTGGGTGTTTTGCCCAGTTTGTCGGGGCCCTGTGTGTGTGTGTGTGTGTGGTGTGTGTGTGTGTGTGTGTGTATATATATATATTATTTTTACCCCCGCCAAAAAAAATCCGTGCTTGGATTGCTGCTTTAAAAACCTGTTACAATTTTTTTTACAGTGTGTATCAGCTGCATTTAATCTGACACTGTCCTTCACTCACTATGCCTGGGTTGGGGGTTGGCCTGCCTCTTTTAAGCAGATATTAAGTAAGAAAAAGATGGCGAAAGGATGGCGATTAGTGTGTACGGTCTTTGTTTATAATAATATTTGTGTGAATTACAAAGTCTAATTGAACTACACTTTCACTCACTGGTTGAAGTTCAGAGTTTCAGATGATGAAGAAGCTTGGGAATAATGGCAAACACATTTTAATGACATATGCATGCACAAGTACGTTTGTACATACAATCTCCTACATGTTTTTTCTCACAAGTAAATGTTATCATACTCACTGTATACATATGTCATGCACAGAGCATGAGAAAACTGACGATGGCAACATAAGAAAAACGACATCAGTTACGTATTTTGAAATACAATCTTGTTAAACAAAATTGATATGTCAAAATATTCTAAATGATAGCTGTTTCACATCCTGTCCAAATATGTAGTCAAGCCTTAAAGAATTATACAAACAAATTTTTTTCAATCATTCAATTGCTTCAAAATCATACAACACTAAACTTAGACGTCAAAATATTTTTTTTGTACCTTAATACCTTTAAAGCTGTTAGTTCAGTCTTTTTTTTTTCATGGGGCAATCTTAATTACGTCTAAAGAAACTGCATAGCTACCTACCTGATTCGTTCTCGTTAGTGATCGCAAAGTTTGGCGACATTTTAAATATGGGAGAATGGTTGCTATAGGAACAATCATGCTTGTTAAAATAGAATACAAGAAAATTGGTCTTTCCAAGTTTGTTGTTTAAACAGAAAATGCTAAAAGTATTTTTTCTTCCTAAACAGAACTGATTTATTAAAAAAACACACATGCAGGATATTGCTGCAATTGCAGCTTTTTATGCTGATGAGACTAGTAGCCGAAACAACAAAAGGAATTTGCCAGTAAGCAGAACACAAGTATACACATGTGGCATGTGTTTCACACATGTATCCCGGTTAAGTGTTAGAAGTACTTCCTGAACATAAGATTAGTTGGTTTAATGCAAAAGTCATAAAGCATTTGTAATGCAGAAGTAATCAGTAGTTAAAAGCTTGCTAAATGGGTTGGTAGCTGATATGTAGAAACAATTGTGGTCATTTTCATGGTCCATTCTCCAGTGTTGAAGGACTAGAAACATGGGGGGAAGCAATTGGTGGACAGTGAACACCAGAGACTGAGAACACAAGCATAAGTTTGTATGTATGACTAGCTGTGAAAATAGCAGCTTCTCGCAATGGATGCAAATGAATACAGTTTTCTTATCCCTTAGTGCAATCAGTACAACTCAATCTATGTTAAAGCCTTCGTTAGTGGTACACTAAAGTATATCTTAGCACGCCAATTGCGTATCTTCAAGATTGATGCCTGTCTCTAAACAGGGGTGTGCCCAAACTGGGGGGCAGCGCGGCTGGAGACGAGACCTCTAATGGTACTTACCTTGCCCTCCGGCGTGCTTCTGCTGTGTTAGTCGTCATGGCCAATGCTGCCGTCAAATGATTGCGCGGAGTCACATGGGGTTGCGGCGAGCAGGGTGGGAGAGCATGCAGGAGGGCGCACAACGAAAAAGTTTGCGCACCCCGGCCTAGAAGACCTTTTCACCTTGGGTCTGTTCCCAACAGGGAAGTAACGGGAGCGATTGCACAGCAGCCACACGTACATTTCTAATATGTTGTTTTCTTTGGTTTACACAGATGTAGCCAAGAGATTAGAAATTTGTCTGGGAAAATTCTGGGGCAGTCTCACACGTAAATGCTCAACATAGTTGTGAGACTCTTTTCATTCAGTTTGATCCGATGGGCATTAAGAATCTCACACAGAAATGTTGAGGCATTTACTGTGAGACTGCCCCAGAATCTTCCAGAATTTCCCAGGTCAGTGTTCTAATACTGTGGCTGCATCTGTGTCCCACTTTGTGGTTTGGAAACCCTTAAACAGGCACCATACGTAACTATTATTTTTAAACTAGCAATCCAGCCATTTGACCCTCCTTTTTTTTTTCCTTACAGGATTGGAACTGGTGTCTTGGAGAGGAATATAACACGTTTTCAGCTTCTAGAAACCCCCGTGTCACATCATGTAAAAAAAAAAAAAGGAGATAAATTAAAAAAATCAAACGGAATTGCGACTTTTTAAGCCATTTTTAATTGTTATAATACAAAGTATCCATCCAATTACTGAGAGAAGACTCCAAAACTAGGATATAATATATATACAGTATTCTCAGACAACTCAGAAAATGGGTTTTATGAACAAGTTCCCAAGAATATGGATCTATTAAACACCAACAGGTGGTAGCATTATTTTCACTTTGTGCCAAACAGTGTAAATAAAAGTGATGCTCAGCAGTACAAGAGTCACAGAGTATAAGTAAGGCGCTTTTCAATACTATGCAATGCTGCCATGCTTTGCCTAAGATCCATATTTCAGACACTATTAAAATAATAAGTGCCTAAAAAGTGTGGTACAGTAATTATACTATATATATATTTTTTTTAATGTATCTGTTGTACGTGCAATAATTACCTTTTTACTGACCTATACATTTCATACCCATTACTAGAGTGGTGTGCGCTATCTCGTCGTTCTTTACTAGATTTGTGTTGCGGATCCATGTTTTTGAGACGCACCAAACCAGGAGTATACTTTATATATGCAACTTATATCTGCACTTTAAATTTATTTTGTGTTTGCATTTTAGTCTCCCTGTTAGGTACTACGACACTTTGTTTACTAACTGTGATCACTCATGATCAGCACATATATTACTTTGTAAGATAAGCACCCATATTCTAGTACCTAAGAGGTAATTACACAACAGGAAATGTTTTTTTTTTACTTTGATAACAGTCACATCTAAAACGAGCGCCCCATTAGTTTCTGTTTGTGTTTATGTCAGTGTAATATATATATATATATATATATATATAATATAGGTATATTGCCGACAAATAGCATAACCCACACCCCGTGGCGATTGGATTTAGGTCCGCTGGCGAGCCGTGCTGTTGGCTCTATGTAATTGCCCCTGCTCGCGCCAATTTTTTTTTTTAAATAAAATAAATCCCCCGTTCACCTGATTGGGTTGACGCTGGGACAAGAGGGCCCGGCGGAGCTCTGGGTTAACCCCTTCCCTTCGTCTCCTCCCCTCCTGATCTCCTCTCCTCCCCTAGCGCCCCCGTCCCCACTTCTGCCGCGTGGAGGGAGGTAGGTGGGGGTCCCCGCATTGGCTGCCCGGGGGGGAGGTGGTTGAGGGGGGTCCCCGCTTTGTCTGCCGGGGCGGGGTAGGCTGAGTGGGTCCCCCGCTTGTTGCCCGGGTGGGAGGTAGGCTGCTGCGTGTTCCTGCCGTGCAGAGGCCACCCCCCTGCCTTGCGGGTGAGTGTGTATGAGAGTGGACAGTGGGTGAGTAGTGTTGAGTGTGTGACAGTGACTGTGTGTGTGTGTTTGTGTGTGATGTGTGTGTGTGTGGGTGATGGGTGTGTGTGTGTGTGTTGTGTGTGTGTGTGTGTGGTGTGTGTGTGTGGTACTACTGGCTGTGTGATTGCTGTGTCCTGTGATTGAGTCATGTGTGAGGTGAGTGCATGTGTGTGAGTTCACGTGTGCGAGTGATTGCGTGTCTGTGAGTGAGTCTGTGAGTCTGTGAGTGTGTCACCCTCTTTCCCTCACCCTCTCTCTGTCGCACCTCACATCCTCTCTCTTTCTGTGTGTGTTCTCTTTTCTGCCGCTCTCTCTCTTTCTCTGTGGTGTAACATAGTCCTCTCTCTTTCTTGCTGTCTCATCTCTCTCTCTCTGTGTGTGTGTGTGGGTGTGTGTTTCTCTCTCTCTTCTATGTCTCGCTCCTCTCTCTGTGTCTCTCTCTCTCTCTCACTCGGTGTGGTCTACTCTCTCTCTGCTGGTGTGTCTCTATGTGTGTGTGTGTGTGTTGTGTGTCTCCTTCTCTCACCCACACTCTCTCTCTCACCCGGAATCTCCTCCTCCACACTCTGGATCTCTATTTACCCTATATATCTTACCTATACCTACAAATCAAATACCTTATGTCTTTCTTTCAGATCTAACTCCGAGCTTCACACGAAGACATCGGAATCCCCCCCTAAACAGTAGACAGGTAGTGAACACCTCCCCCCATGTATTATAAACATTGCGGGAATGAGGTACCTGGGACATTAGGGACTGCGGATCATGTAAATACCAGGCGGGATTGCTGTTTTTTAGATATGTGATGCGGGGGACGTCCAGGCACTAGTTATGGGTTCAGGAACTAGTCATATCACATCTGGCTTTTTTTTCTAAAATCCGACATGTACACACACATACACAACCACAAACACAAGTAAGGAAAATTGTATGTATTGAATACAATAAATAACTTAATTCAAAAACAATGTTGTTCTTTATTAGGAATTTATTCTTTTTTTTTCTTCAAAAAGCGGGTCTGGAGGCGGGGCTAGGTGCGAGTAGATTTTTGTTGTCGGCGATAGATTTTTGGGTATTTGTCGACCAATTTATGTTGTATGGTAGGTATGTATGTATGATGTATATATATCATCATGTTTTAAGTTAGGTGGGTGGAAAAGGCACACAATGAAAACCTCACCGTATTGCATATAGCAAATAAAAAAGATCACTTGTGAGCACAGTCCATGTCTTTATGCAGGTCTTGCAAACCCTGCTCATTTCACCATTATCCCCACATCATACAGTGCTTTCCACTGGCAGCAAGGATTCTGGGAAATGGACATGCAATGAGCACACTGTGTCAGCCGTTTTGTCTGAAAAAAATCATTGTACATGGGAGCCATATAAGCTAATGCTCCTGTTAACACAGCTTTAGTAAAGCACAGTCATGGGAATCAAATGCAAAGCAGAGAAACCATTCAAGACAGATGTTCATTTCAAACCTTAATGGTATCATCAGTGTGAAGTTGGTTTGCTCTGCGTGGCTTTGCAATTTTCAAAGTGAACATGAACGCGTCCCCTGGACAAAGCGGTGACACACTCACGCTCATTACCAGGCTGGGGACACAGCAGGATCGCACTCGGGCTCCGTCCCGTGGTGAAGCGCCCACCACGCGCAGGCTCCCGCATACTCTACCAAATGGCACCGAAAGGGGTTAACTCATCTTCCAATTACCCTCGTCCTGCACGGTATCCCCGTCCCAGCCTATCACGTTTTGTTTCTGAATATGTCTAGGGGGGGGTTGTCATTCATTATTACTCTGCAGATTGGCCCATGTTCGCCGCCCCCATCATTGGCTGCCTCTCCTGTAATACATCGAAGCCAGCCCTACTGCAAACTGGCTGAGCATAAACCACATGTTTGTTAGTACTTGTGTTTGCGCTCAAACACTGCTGCCTTGTTAGCTGTCTGTCATGCGTACCCGGTTATTGTTTAGACCTTTGCTAGTACGACCATCGCATTCTCTGACCCTTGACCTCGGCGTGCTATTGTACTACTACCTTCATTACTTCCTGGACCCTGGAAACCGCCAACAACGGACTATCCGACTTCTCCATTCACTGGAACCACGGCAAGTATATACGACCATTCTATCTGTCTGCCTATCCTGACCCAGCTACCAAAACACCACTCTGCACTCCTGACCACAGGGGTCTCGGGTTGGAGGGTCGGTGTATTACCAAAATCCCACCTCAGCCTCGCGTTCCTGTCCGTGTTTGTGTTGAGTCACTCATATACGAACACACATTGAAAATGAAGAAGTATGGATATAGTTACTGGTGCTGTGGCATCTACTTGAACCAGATCCTGAAATGCTGCTTCACATTTACAACTTAGGCCAAACCCAGTTGTCTTTGTGAACAACCTCTAAAAAAAATCCTGCCCTTCTCACCATGTGCCAAAAACGTTGTTCAAATTCTAAAATGCAAAACGCCTCATTTGCATGTACAGTACAAACGTCCGGTGATTAGCCAGCAATCAAGTACAGTTACTACGAGTCACAGATACAGTTTGATTTCTCTATTTTCACGTCACGAACATTAAAAAGATGTATTTAAACTGAACACTCAACTGCCACAGATAGAATTTTTTGACAATTTTTTTTTTTTTACATTAATTTAGGTCTACAGAGAGATGATATTTCTTTCGGTTCTTCAATATTATATAGTTATTCAGTGAAGTTTATATCAACATTTTTCCAGCTCTGATTAAAACACAAAGTGTTTTTTTTTTTTTTTGGTTACATTGTCAGACACTCCCAGTATCAAAGAATTAAACAGAAAAAGAACTCTCTATTTTCCTTCTTGGCATTGATGAGGTTAAAAGAATGTTATGAAGGAGCAAGATCTAATATGTTTTCTAACAACTGTCTACACAAGGTTAATTTAATGCTTTCTAGAGTTAATATTTTTTTCGCATGTCCATGTGATGTACTGTAGAATACATTTAATAAACATCTTTTGTATGGCTTGCGTTGTGGGAATCATTGAGAGTTTCCCTTACATATTATTTTTGAAGTACAGTAAGTTATTGCTATAAAAAAAAAAAGCTACAATTATCGAACTTGGTGTGGTGGTACGTACTAAATCACTACACACACACTTAATGTATGTGAAAATTGTCCTCCCTGAACTGTTGATAAATGAAACCGAAACGACAAATAAGACTGTGTTCATTGCAGGGAGAATAAGAAGAGAAAAGCAAGGATGAGAGAAAGAAATAAGGAACAGTCTTATTCACGATTGCAGTTGCTAATTTCTCTTAACCCTCTTCCGTTACGCTGGTCACCAGTGAAAATGTAGTGAGAATGATCGATAGCCTAACATTTGTTTGCCATTATTCTTCATATTTTACAGTACAAAAAGCATCTTCTCGTCGGCCTCAGCAATAATATCCATTATGATGTACTTGTATGTTAGACAACTTACTCATGTCCTAAATATGTCATATTATTAGTACTATTGCAGGGAACGGATGACATTAAAAGACACGCTTTTCTTCTAAAGCAAATCCAATAGAAAAAAACACTCAACTAAAAAGACCTACAAATGGCTTATGTGATTCCAACCCTATAATAATTCATGCAAAACACAGTTAGGTCTTTTACAAATTATGCATAGCAACCCAAGTCCACAAAGTAATAAAAAAAAAATGTAAAGTTATTTACAACAAACAAATGTGCGTTTCCGTTTAATATGCCAACAGTGTTCCTTGGCCATCGTAGTTTCAAGACCTTTATTGTCCCATCTCTCTCCTGAGAAGAAAACAGCGACCACCAATGCAATCTCGCCAAACCTTTAAATTTTTGAGGGTGTTCTGCCGAGAGAGAGGTCCCAAAATAAAATACTTACTCCTTTTTTATAAACAATTATCTTTTTTTTTTTTAGAAAGGGGGGGGGGGAGGCATACGAAAGTTTGTTTTTTTTTTATTTTTTAAGCAGAAAATACATACCTATAGAACACATGCTAAATGCTTAAATCACTTCAGTAACCAACCCTCGCCAGCTTGCAATTGGGTATGCATTTTCATAGGTTAGCGTGGCCAGTACAGCCTGGTTTGAATGATAATGCATGATCAACGTGTGGCGGTGAAAGCACAAGGTACACAATAATGTTTGCTCTAATGCAATGGCGCAAGGAACTTGCATCATTTTTGCTTCCCCGACTCTTGCATGTGCACACACGTGGTTTTGTATGTATCACTTTATCTTCTCCTTTTTTTTTTGTCATTTTCACTGCTCTAGCTAACGACACTACTACGTATGCTGTTAGATCCAAGAATTGGTATTTAAGTATTTCAATTGGTTCTTCTACGAAAACTTGCATGAAAGTAGATTGAAGCCTCAAAGTTAATTGTCTACGAAAAAAAAGTGCATTAAAAAAATGACATTAATAATAGGCTTATATTTCAGTAAATTTCCTGCTTGAACATACCTTCTCCAGTCCTTCAGGCTACAACCGGTTCATACAGTACTCGTTCTAGTTCCCATAGGCAACTAATGTTGCAAATTTGTCTTTCTTTTCGTTTTGACCAGAATTGTACTCACATGTACCTTATTAACGTTGCAGTCCAAGTCAGACTGCGCTGTGCTTGCTATCTTTTCATCTGTTATATATACTAAGCTGGTGGTTTGTCCACCCGGGGTGGTGGGTTGATGAAGTCACCCATGGCAAATATAAAAAAAAAAGCAAACGACCAAAAAAAAAAAAGACTAGACGAAAAACAAAACAAAAACAAAACCAAAACCACACAGCACGACCACCAACACACCAAAACCAACCAAACAACAAACAAAAACAAAAAAAAAAAAAAACAAAAAAAAATGTATTTTTTTTTTTTATTTTTTTTTTTTTTCCCCATTTGGAATCAAAATGTTGATTGGGTTGTTTAATAAATGTTACTGATTGTGAGTCGTTTTGCTCCTTGCTCTGGGCGCACAGCATTACACCGAATACCTTGTTCGTTCTCCTTCCTAACAGAACCTTGCAATATATATTATAAGCTGTTTCTTAGATTTAGCCAATTTTTTATTGTTTGTATTGTAACACCTCTATGGATATAAAGCAACCTTGAAAATAGATACCATGAAAATATATTACACATTTAATTTAGGGCACATGCATTTGGTTGTGCAGTGAGGGGTTATCGCAACCCCGTTCCAACATTAACTCCCATGGCTTCAATGGGAGAGGGTAACACTAGAACGGCCAGAACTGGTGCAGTGCAGTTTGACCTCGTTACGGAGACTTGATTGCCTGTATGTGTGCCCATTTGTGAGATCTGTCCAACTTCAGGACCCCATGACCATGACATGGAAAATTATTTATAGCTTGTTCTCCTTTTGGTTTGGTCAACAAGTTTTAGTTGTTTAAAATACACGGCACATTTTGGAGATCTGGAATATCGCCGAGAGAGAAGAGAATTAGAAAAAAATCGATGCTTGCCCGGTTTGTTATAGGAAAATGAAGACTGGTCTGAACTCTTAACATACAGACGTACAAAGCCTTAAATACGGACAGTAACAAATGAAAAATTCACACTCAACTTTTCCAATATGAACAATTTTTATTATCTAAATCTTGAGTAAATAGTTAGGTTTAAACAAACACCTACTCCACTCTTTTACCAATCACTCAAAAGTCAAACAACAAGTATGGTTTTTACTACCATTCAGACAAAAAGGTCTAGGGAATTCTTCACTGTGGCAATGTTTCCCACTTCCAGGACTTTAGGGACACTGAACTCAAGAGGTCTGATTGCAACGTGAAATTGCATTCCTGGACGTTGGCACTGGCATTCCATTGACATACACGACTAGATGTCGACCTGCTTATGGATAATCGTTTTGGATTATTTATTAAAGAGAACTGGGTTGAGGATTCCGGACTGGGAGGAAAAGTCAGATTTTTTTTTTAATCATTACAACGCAAAATCAAATCCAGTAGTAGCAGAGTGACATCATAGGTTGCACACAGCAGAGATTGAAAAACCAAGCCTTGTTTTTCTTAGAGAAGATCCAACGGGAGGAGTAGACATGTTGTAAGGACAATTGAAACAAGAGAAAAGCTTTTCCTTTTGGACTGTGCTCACCGGTTCTGACGGAAATTCAACACCTTCCATCATCTTCTTTTTTGAATATTTCACCCAAGTTGTGTTTTTTAACATACTAAGTAGTGGATGCGGGATTGTCAGCGCCTTGCAAGTGGTTGCAGGCATTGTGCCAGTAGTTGCTAAACCGGTCTCAAATGAAACCTTCTTAATCACGGTAAATCTGAGGGCTGAAGGGCCATCAAAGTATTTTTCAAACAATATTCATATTCTGACAATTAGAAAATTAAGATAAAAAGTAAAGGAATTCATTGTAACAAATACTAGGATAATAAAAGCCTTAATAAGGTATACCTCAATAAGCATATCTGTATAGTATATTGCATACAGGCATCATACCACCGGTTAAGGACACTCACTTTAAGCTACACTTGCTAGTAAGGACATATTTTCAATAGCCCCATACCCTGGGGGACATCACTCTATTTGCGGAAATACGGCCACATTCGCCCCTACAGGACCGCCGTCGTTCAGGTCTGCACACACACACACACACACACACACACACACACACACACAGCATCTCAAATACACACAAACCCATAATCAGACATACTGTACACACACCGCATCTCTCACATACACACACGCACACACACACACACACACACACACACACACACAGCATCACACGCACACAGCATCTCATACACACACCCAGTATCTCACATACACACAGCATCTCATACACACACCCAGTATCTCACATACACACAGCATCTCACATACACACACCCAGTATCTCACATACACACAGCATCTCACATACACACAGCATCTCACATACACACAAACCCAGCATCAGACAAACTGTACACACCCAGCATCTCACATACACACCCAGCATCTCTCACACACAAACCCAGCATCAGACATACTGTACACACACCCAGCATCTCACATACACCCAGCACCACACACACACACACACACACACACACACACACACACACACACA
>WSYH01012254.1:0-19157 GCA_036426205.1 Ascaphus truei | reverse complement strand
CTCTCTCTCTCTCTCTCTCTCTCTCTCTCTCTCTCTCTCTCTCTCTCAATCTCTCTCACATTCTCTGTCTCTCTCATTCCCAACATTCAGGGACCATTTCACACATTAAGGCTGACGCTGAGCGTGCAGTGCTTGCCACTTTGTTACATAAATGTATATAGGCAAGTCCCCGCTCACGTGGTGCACGCTCACTCAAGCTTGGCGCTTGAGTAAACAAAAAAAAATAACTTTCCAGCGCGCTCAACTTGCCTGCAATGCCCTCCGTGCGCGCTTGCGAAATAGCAAGGACACTCGGCGCTCATGCTTGGAGAGCTGGTGACGTCACCGCTCTCAAGCATGAGCGCGGTCAGCGCCAGCGGGGCTGCTGCCTAAGTCATAAATCGCATACTGCACAGGGGGGAGGGATAGGCTTCAGTCACAGATACAGTACATTCCAAGATGCACTGTTTTTAAGTAAAACCCTTCCTTGCTTTATCCATTGTAACACCATCGGAAAAAGAGATCAGTGTATCTCGAAAGCTCGCACAAATTAAAACATTTCGTTAGCCACAGAACGGTCTCGTCTATTCATTTTTTTATTACAACAGGGCCCCGGGAATACGGTGGGTTCCGTTCCAGGGGCCCGCCGTATTGTGAAAATCGCCGGAAAGCGGATCCGGCGATTTTCAGTTCTGTACATGCACAGAACGGCATTTTCGCCGTTCTGCGCATGCGTGGCCTACGGTCTGTGCGCGCAGACAACGGTCTGCGCATGCACGCCGGGCGCAACCGCCTGTTCTGCGCATGCGCGACTCGGAATTAAAGATGGCGGTCCCCTTCTCGGTGCCGCCGTATCAGCGGATCACCGAAAAGCGGGGCGCCGAGAAGTGGGGCCCTGCTGTATATCTATAACTATATCGATCATGTGAAATCTTTCAGTTTTTTTTTGTTTCTGAGAAACAATTGTAGCAAAATTATTCCTATTTTTCAAATCTGATTGACACAAAAAATAAAACTGTCAGAACAAAAAAAAATTCGGTTGGGTATCTGAAGGAAGGCGAGTTTGACACAGAAGTTTCTCAAAGTACATTTTGTTTAATAGCACATCACACAATTATGATAACAGTAGTGTTGCCTCAGTGTGATAAGAGCAAACACTTATCTCTCCTTAAACACTGGTATATATACTTCATTTTTACATCATGCATTTTCAATTTTCCGTGCCCTTACTCGATGTATCTTCTTCACAGCATGTTTCTGTTATCTCCTTTCTGTGGCTTAGTGTAGTAAAATGGATGGTCGCAGATTTGCCTTAGTAAAGTTGTGTTTGCAAAAGTCTTTAGGGATGGTCCATTGTCCACAGACTTTATTCAGTTCTTCAAAGTTTCCTCCAGCTGTATTCGCCAGTAGTTTGTTGAGATAATCTTGCTGACCTTCAAACTTTAACCCATGCCTTGGTGGTTCATGCTATCACAGTTTCATCATAAGAGTGCCGTTCTATAGTGTGCGTGCGTGCGTGTGTGTGTGTGCGCGTGTGTGTGTGTGTGTGTATAAATAAGTTTTAAATAAATACGTTAATAAATTATTAATTGTGCACACACACACACCTACATTTCAGCGGCGGTAGCAGCGTGAATTCATTATTTTCCTCATCTTCCCCCTTTTCGGCCGGTTCCACGCACACTGCCGTCCTATTATAGAATGGATGACTAACCTCGGCCAACTATAAATGCCACGCAGCAAGCGCACGCACTATAGAACAGCCCAGTGTAGGCGGCGGTAGCGTGCACACACCACAGTACAGCCCTCTATGGGGCAGCCCCAGTGGCTACGTGTGTGGGGGCGCGCAAAGCACGATGACGTGTACGCCAGCAGGGAAGACCAGAATTTTGTCTTCACCACCGTGCTGGGACGCATTCACATGTCGGCGTGCAGCCAATGGAAGGTTAGATATGCCCTCTCATGGCTGCGCCCCCGCGTCATGGAGTCGCTCCCCTACAGACCGCACAACGTGGCTTTTAACTGTGCACGCGACATCCGGCAAGACTGGGGCCATAGCCTTATGATGGTCTGTTTTTGGAGGTCTTACAAAAAAGTCCAACAGTATCACAGATGTTCAGAAGATTGTAATGCAGATTGTAAGCCTGACTTCAGTAGTGGGGAAACAACTTGAAAATTATTAGTAATAGTCAACATGGATTTATGAAGGATAGATCATGCCAAACTAACCTTATTTGTTTCTTTGAGGCGGTAAGTAGAAATTTAGACCAGGGTAATGCAGTTGATGTGGTCTACTTGGATTTTGCAAAGGCTTTTGATACGGTTCCACACAAGAGGTTGGTGTACAAAATAAAGGAAATTGGACACCGTGAAAATTATATGCACCTGGATTGAAAACTGGTTGAAGGATAGACAACAGAGAGCTGTCATAAATTGAACTTTTTCAGGTTGGGCTTAGGTCATGAGTGGAGTACCTCACGGATCGGTACTGGGACCCATGTTTTTTACCTTGTTTATTAATGACCTTGAGATTGGCATAGAGAGCAAAGTCTCCATCTTTGCTGATGATACTAAATTGTGTAAGGTAATAGAATCAGAGCAGGATGTAATTTCTCTCCAGAAGGACTTAAAGAGACTGGAAACTTGAACAGGTAAATGGCAGATGAGGTTTAATAGAGATAAATGTAAGGTTATACATTTGGGAAGCAGTATAAACAGGCGACTTACAAGTTAAATGGGGATATATTAGGGGAATCCTTGATGGAGAAGGATTTAGGAGTGCTTGTAGACAGCAGGCTTAGCAATAGTGCCCAAAGTCATGCAGTAGCTGCAAAGGCAAACAAGATCTTATCTTGCAACAAACGAGCAATGGATGGAAGGGAAGTAAACATAATTATGCCCCTTTACAAAGCATTAGTAAGACTACACCTTGAATATGGAGTATAATTTTGGGCACCACTCCTTAGAAAAGACATTCTGGAACTAGAGAGTGCAGAGAAGAGTCACCAAATTAATAAAGGGGATGGACAATCTAACATACGAGGAGAGGCTAGCTAAATTAGATTTATTTACATTAAAAAAGAGGCGTCTTAGAGGGGATATGATAACTATATACAAATATATTCGGGGACAATACAAGGAGCTTTCAAAAGAACTATTCATCCCACGGGCAGTACAAAGGACTCGGGGACATCCCTTAAGGTTGGAGGAAAGGAGATTTCACCAGCAACAAAGGAAAGGGTTCTTTACAGTAAGGGCAGTTAAAATGTGGAATTCATTACCCATGGAGACTGTGATGGCAGATACAATAGATTTGTTCAGAAAAAGGTTGGACATCTTTTTAGATGGGAAAGGTATACAGGGATATACCAAATAAGTAACCATGGGAAGGATGTTGATCCAGGGATTAATCCGATTGCCAATTCTTGGAGTTAGGAAGGAATTAATTTTTCCCCTTATGAGATATCATTGGATGATGACATGACACTGGGTTTTTTTGTTTGCCTTCCACTGGATCAATAAGTAAGTATGGGTAAAGTATCTGTTGTCTAAATTTAGCATAGGTTGAACTTGATGGACGTACGTCTTTTTTCAACCTCATCTATGTAACTATGTAAATAATTTAGAAGCCAATTTCTTTGAAGGCTCACTCTCCCAGAGCAATTGCAACTTCCTGGTCTATGAAACATTAGGCATCAGCAGAACAAATCTGCAAAGCAACAACTTGGTCTTCCCTACATCCATTCTCAAAACACTACCCGATAAATGTATCCACAGAAGCTGACATTGGAAGGAAAGTGTTCCAGGCAGCTGTGTCGCTATAATTTGCCCAACCCAAGATTTTCTTGAGGGGGAGAACGGCTTTAGGACATTCCCTTATGTCATACGCTGACATGGAGGGACTGGAGAGAAAACGGACATTTTGCTCACTGATTTTTCTCCTGGTCCCTCCATTGCAGCACAGGCCTAGTTCCCACCTCTATTTTCTTTTTGTGCAGATTCTTGCAGTACATTTTCTATCCTTTTTATTATACTATGCTTCAGTTTTTCTTTGCATATGTTACATACAGCTGACCTGAAGCACGCATAGGAGGAGTTATAATCTTATAATATAAGGCTGCGAACAGGTCAGACGTCTGCGTCTTACCTTGAGATGACAGAGGCTATTCCCTCATCTCATGCACTGCTGCCATGGATGGACTAGTAGAAGTTATCAGGAATCACATTTCTGTTTTTACTATACAAATTATCACACTTTATAAAATTCTGCCTGATAAGAAAACATTAGGAACTCTGATTCAAACACCACATATACAACTTTTTCTTATTATTACCAGTTCTGTTTACCGTCTTGCTAAAAGATTGTGTTAATGATTTTAGTCATTTGTAGTAGCAGTTTTTTATGTGTATATAATGTCCACCTCTTTGTTTGCTGCAGGCGAGGATGGAGCAGGCAAAACCAGTTTAATAGGAAAACTTCAGGGAATTGAGGAGTACAAGAAAGGAAGAGGAATGGAGTATCTGTACATAAATGTGCATGATGAAGACCGAGACGGCAAGTAATTCTCATTTATTTAGTGCAGAAGTAACTAGCCGTGCTCTTTAAACTATTGTAACATCTATGTTGCCGGAGGTTCTCAAATGAATTACTGAACAATGTGTTTCAAACACATTTGCCCTTTATTTATTTTTATTACATTTTTTACGTTTTCTTCACTCTGCAAGTCCTTTTAAGACAAATAAAACTGTTTTCTATATAGTAGTACTATGCAGCATATAGTATGTATTTAGATTTGGTTCAGATTATCTACAGCTGAATATGGTCATGATCACTTCGTACATGTTCTGTGATTTTATATTACAACCTGTTTTAATTCTACTGCAGATCAAACCAGATGTAATGTGTGGATCTTGGACGGCGATCTGTATCACAAAGGCCTCCTGAAATTTGCTGTGGATGCCAGCAGTGTTAGGGACACATTAGTTATGTTGATAGTAGACATGTCACGGCCATGGTTGGCTCTGGATTCATTACAAAAATGGGCTAGTGTAATCCGAGGACACATGGACAAACTGAAGATTCCACCGGAACAAATGAAAGAGATGGAAGAGAAAAGTAAGTGGTGCAGTTTTATTACTTTTATGTCCACTGTTTACGTTCTATTATAGTAATTTTGGGATGCATTACATTCTATCCTTACTCAGACTGTATGACATATGTATTGTAAGACAGCGGCAATTTGGACTAATGAAGAAATGCAACAGTACTCAATTGCTTTGAAAAATCATACTTACTAAGTGCACTTTTAGCCTTTAATATGGTAGTTACTTAATGGTAAAAAATGTTCCTACAATTAAAATGATTTGCAATCAAACATAAATAGGGCAATGATTTACTAAATATAATTTTAATGCTGACGTGTAGGTTGTACCAATTTTGTCATTTAATTTGAGCTCCATTTTCACACCCTAAAAATTTAACTTGATTTATACAAAGGGAGACTTTGTTTTTTAACCAAGGACTTTCTTTGCACAGATAAGTATTTTTGGAGCAAAATAACTAGTAAAACCTACAATGTTGTCAACTTTACTCTGTGCCCAGGACATACTTGAAAACGAGAAGTAACTGGCAATGTATTTTTTTTCCTGGTAACATATATTTTATTAATACAAAACTGCGATAAGACTGTAATTGTATTGTGGATATTTGCTTCAGAAAAATCCTGACCTTGGTGTACATTTACAGTAGTCGCTGTCCCCTGTAGTTCAATACTAGGAGACTATGTACATGCTTAAAATGAATAGTTTGCTCAGCATCAATGTGCTTAATTGTATTTGCAGTTGTAAGACATTTTCAAGAATACGTTGAACCTGGAGAAGAGTTTCCATCCTCCCCTCAAAGAAGAAGTACGTCTTCGCAAGAAGATAGAGATGACAGTGTGATTTTACCACTGGGAGAAGACACCCTTACACACAACCTAGGCATTCCCATAGTAGTTGTTTGCACAAAGGTTCGTTAAATGACCTCCCTACCTTGTTTTATACTGTTACTATACTGTTATACTCGGTCAATGCTTCCTAATAACCATTTGTAGTGGGTTGTCGCCTTGTTAATGGGCTAACATAAGAATGCAACGTTTATAATGTTGCCCATGAGCTTTTTAAATCCAAGAGGTCCTTTCTATTAAGTTTGTATTTGTATCACAATCTATATTGGTTTCTTTGAAGTGTTGATTGTACTCTTGCTGTATAAAGCTTAATTTGTGTTCTTTGTAATTTAAATATGATTAAACTGTGTTCTGTTGCCCATTTTTAAACTAATGCTAAAAATTAAGATGAATTCTGTTATATCCCAGGACATATTGTTCTCTTTGTTTTTTTTCCCCCCACTACAATGTATAAGAATTGTGGTGGCCTCCATTAGTCCATTCTCTGTTTTTGCTTTTATTCCAGTGTGATGCCATTAGTATTTTGGAAAAAGAACACGACTACAAAGATGAGCACTTCGACTTTATTCAATCACATATCAGGAGGTTTTGTTTACAATGTATCCTTCTCATGAGTTCAGTGCATGGAAGTGTAAAACAGTACACTTAAAAGGTCTTAAAGTGGTTGTAATTGTGGCTGCTTGTTTTCCTGTGTGGGCAGCCAGCAGGCGGACACCTTTTTGTCTTTAGAGCTTCTCAGCCATGTCATTCATGTCTTGCTAGTGATAAATGGAAATCCAGTCTCCCGAGAGGGGAGATCTCATGAACATTTTATGTTAAGTGATTTTGTTTTCTTTAACGATTTTATATAAAGATGGTGCAGCACTTATTTACACGTCAATAAAGGAAAATAAAAACATTGACATTGTATATAAATACATTGTCCAACAATTATATGGATTCCCATTTAACATGGCTGCTGTGGTTGTGGAAAAGGATGCAGTGTTTATGTAAGTACTTAAGTAATGTTACCATTTTTCTTCCTGAGCATGTTGCCCTCTTTGTTTTTCTTTTTTGTTGAATTTTTTTTTTTTAGTGGCAAGTTTTCTTACTTTTTAGCTTCTGAGGTTACCAAGGCAACCTTTAGACTGCACTTGGCTGTGGGGGGAGCTCCATTTTAACCGCCACTTAATATTTCAAAAGCTTAGAGCTGATGAAAGGCGCATCAGATTAAATTAAAAAGAATGTTGGAAAGGGCAAGGAGATATCTCTAAGTAAATGTAAAAATAAATGAAATGCAAACAAGTGGTGACCAGCACGTTCTATTGATTTTAAGAATTCTATTGGAGAATTGTTGTAGTTAATCGCAAAGAAAGGGAATTTTAAAGAAAGTCATCCTCTAAACTAACAGCCCCTAAATCCTTCTGATAACCAATCTTCCCTTGCATGAGCTTGCATATTAGTTGGTGTAAGGCAGAAAAAAAAATACTTGCCTTATTTCCTTCCTAAGTAATGGTGAGGCATGCGAAAAAGATGTGGATTGTGTAATAGTTTAACATTCATCATTTTAATAAATGTTCAACTATCCGGAATACAAAATTGCATATTCAAGTTGAAGGGCCATTTTTTGCCAACATTCTCTCATCAAGGAAATGTTTGGAACCATTTACTAACCGCATATTTAGATGTGCTGGAGGCACATTTAATGGCTCCAATACGAACTGTGTTTGTATTTTTTAGAATTCTGGAGGACTATCTGTTTTTTTGCGTTCTCTTGTGTTGGTTTGAGAACAACGCATGGGACCATTTTATTCTCCTGTCATTTATTTTGCTTTCAGTCCAGCAGGATGGGATAACGAAAAGAAGATAGGAATTTTACACGAAAATTTTCAAACACTAAAACTGGAAGACCCTTTTGAAGATACCGTAACAAAACCACCTGTACGAAAGGTGAGTTAGATTTAACTTCAATAAACTTTAACAGAATTGCTATTTTTAATGCCACATACTCAAGAGTACAGTAAATGTAATACCACCTTAAAGCAGCAATCCTGCATTCTTTTTTATTTTTTTAGATCTGTTTGAAGTAGGTCTCTTGAGCTAAACTGCATTAATTTCAGCTCTGTAGAGACCTGATTTCCAAAAGGGTTAGCTCCGTAAAGAGTGCCAGTAGCAGCTCTGGCTGGTTTGTGTGTGGGGGACATAATGGCGGCTTAAATGTCCCGCAGGCCAATAGGAAGCCATGACATCATCCTTTGCGGCTTTCTATTGATCGGTGTGACCAGGACCTTTAAACAAGTTGGAGCTGCTACCGGCACCCCCTACGGAGGTAAGTATCTCGGAGAGCAGGGTGTCCTCGTAGCTGAAATTAACACGGTTCAGCTCCGGAGACCCCCTGCTTCAAACCTATTACAGAAAAACATCTTCTGCTCCTTTAGTGAAGACATATTTATTTTTAAACCAAATTCTCTTGCATTAAAGGACAAAGTAATGCTTAAAAATGTTAACTAATCACATGAGAACATTTTTTGACACTTTATGATCAGGTTAACCATTTTCATTTTGAAGGCGTTATTCAAAACCACCTATGACATTTACTTTTCATGCCAATTAACCAGAACCTGCTATTGCAAAGAAGCCTTTGGAATGAGCTAAAAGATAAGTTGAGAGCATTCTGGAATAAAATATCTCCGCTTGCCTTCTCCCTCTGCCAGTGTTCAATCATTCCGCTTTACTTGTCAATCGGTAGAGGCGGTTATTAGAGTTGCAAGGCACATACATTGATAAGGACAGACACACATTTTTATGTATTATGGCATTTGAAAATGTTGGTAAATAACCTGAAAAGACACAATAATGTCTGGAATCCATTATTTTAATTGATTATGCTGTTATACCAAGTAATGTATTGTTTTTTGGGGGGTTTTTTTTTTTGTCTTAGTGTGTGTGTGTGTGTGGGTGTGTGTGTCTTAAATATGGACATTAAATGTGTGTCTTAAATAAACCTGGAATATGGACATTTATTATGGAAGTGTTTTTGTTTATTTTTGTGTTTGTGTGTGTGTTATAAATTAGGTTATCTGTTTGTACTTGATGTGATTGGTGCATTGTTTATTTTACAGTTTGTACATGAGAAGGAAATTGTAGCAGAGGATGATCAAGTATTTCTTATGAAGCAACAGGTAAACCTATGAGTTTGTCCTGAAAAGTGAAATACCCCCAACTACCATATTTCCTTGATCGTAAGGCGCCATCGATTGTAAAACGCACCATTGATTTAAGAACCGTTTTCGGGGGGAAACGGGAACCTCCTGCTCAGCACTACGGGCGATGGAAAGTCATTCCGCAACGTAGATCATGTGATCCTCACGTTGACGCGAATTAGCGGCCATATTGGAACAGGAACGAAGTTCCTGAGTGTGCACAGCTCCCGGGGCAGCTGCCCCACCTTCAACCTTCCCCTGCTTCTACCCACTACCACCTTCTCCCTCCACCAGCTGCGGGTAACCCAGTAGCCCTCCCTGCTGTGGTGGCTCCAGCTTCACGCCCGGCGGTACTCCAGCAGCACCCTCTTGCAGCCTCATTTTTTTTCAAAGACATCGATTCTAAGACTCATCCCGATTTCAGACATGTTAAAATGTGAAAAATGGTGCGTCTTAGAATTGAGGAAATATGGTATGTAAAATTGAGTCTTGTAATGCTGAATTTTTTTTTTTTTGCTTGTATTCAGTCACAATTGGCAAAGCAACCACCAACTGCAGCTGGACGCCCAGTAAGTAGAAGTTTCTTTTGACGTAGCTTATCCACTTATAAGTGGAGCAAGCAATATTTTCAGTACAAAGTTTTTGTTTTTAAATGTAATACTTTCGCCAGTACTTGTATGGAAAAAACAAAAATGGCTGTAGGATCACAATCGGAAAGCTTGGTGCCATCCCATGATTATTTCACGGCTTTCTGTTGGCAACCAGAGTGAGGCTGACCCCAGTGGCCAAATTGTTTCCCCCAGACAATAATTTTTATACGGTAATTTCAAAATTAAATATCTCTTGCACTAGGGGGATTTTTTTCAAATATGGAAATGGTTAAATTCTAGCACGTAGTAATTTCTGGCTTTTTTTTCTTCGATAAAGTTTTACTGACTTTACATATACTAATAGATGTTAAACAAAATATGTATTTTCTGCTAAGTGCCACAGTGCTTCGTCATTGTGCTGGGTTGGGGGCTCTTGAAATGTGACTTTTCAGCACTGTATTGAAAGGCCCTAGTAACCGCTCCGTGTTTCTGTATAATTAAATACAATAATATTTAGAGCCCTAAAGGTGTACAGTCATACCCCGAATAATTTATATTGGAGCTTGAAAATTTGAGATAAGTTGGGACCCAAAATTAAGAACCCGCACAGATATGGTAGGCTATGAATGTAATGTAATATTGGCCGTTATTCCAAGCGTTGTCTTGTTTCAGGATGCTTCTCCAAGAGTCCCTGGTGGGTCCCCTAGGACACCCAGCAGATCAGTAAGCTCTAATGCTGTAAGCGTGTCTCCTGTTCCTGCTGGCACAAAGAAAATTGATCCCAACATGAAAGGTACCTAATGGGCTATTTTGTCTATTTCAAGTACTTGACATTGTTGAATTATAAAGACTTCTGTAGTAATCAAAATGGTTTTAAAACGTGCCTTTTTTCCCCCCCCAACACAGCTGGAACAACAAGCGAAGGTGTGCTAGCCAATTTCTTTAACAGTTTGTTGAGTAAGAAAACGGGGTCACCAGGTGCAGGGGGTCCTGGTACCACTGCTGGCAATTCAGGAGGTAACAGTCTGCCAACCTCTGCCAAAAAATCAGGTATTCTGCCTATTAATTGGTGCTCCAGAAGAAATTATTCAATATGTAATATAATTGTCATAAGGTTTAGTTGAAACTTCTGTTGTCTGTACTGGTCCTGGGGAGGTATATATTAATTGCAGGTTGTGCTAACTTTGAATGGACCAACACAGTCTTCTCACATTCTCCAATGCATCTTCAGTACAAATAAAACAGATCTAGGTTTGCTCCCTTCCTATTAAGGATACTGAACATTTACTTTGACTTTCATACATATGGTCTCCCATACATGATGCACATAACCCTCCACAGTGCACCTACTTATTTCCTGGAACTTAAGGGAAACATGAAAAATACTGTTGGAAATGAAGGATCCACTACAACAATGCAAACTGTTAATGTTAACATAATGGAAAAATGCATTGTGAAGCTATCAGTATTTTTTTTTTTTTTGGTGGGGAGGCTCAATTATGTGTCAAAAGTTTCAAGGGGCTATACATAAATACGTAGCTAGAGTAATTACATTTCAATAAGAACAGCAGGTCTGAGCTCAGTGTATCCCAGGTAGGATTCAAAGACTTGTATAGAGGACAAAAACACAACAACAAAATGAAGTCTGAAACTGCATACATTATTAAACGTAATAAAGAATGAGTGGTTCTCTAAGTGTATCAGTAACATGGTTTTAACCCATAGTAGCACATTAGGTTACATTTTTGCATAATAGTCACGTTTTTAAAAAGCATTGTGTTCTTGTCACTCAACTAACGTGTCATTCATTTTTAGGCCAAAAACCTGTGCTAACAGACGTTCAAGCTGAACTGGAAAGAATTTCCCGCAAAACGGATATTGTGTCCTCTTCAACACCCACATCCCCTACAGAAAGCGAAGCATCTTGAAGACACCAAATAAAGCCCTTCGTCCAACTTCTTGGCGTTATGTTAAATTGCCTCTGCCTTTTCCTTCCTCAGTGATTGTGGAACTATGGAGTTGAAACACTTTTTTTTTTTTTTTTTTTAATAAAGTAAAGACACTTGATGTTTCCCAGCTTAACAAAAGGAGTCTGTGTGAGGTAGACAACCATATGGGACAGCTGATTTTACAGCACATACTTCCATTTAGATTTTTTTTTTCCCCCCCTCATGTTTCCTTGAGCCACCGTTTTGTAAAACTGCAACATGGATCGGTTAATTACTTAATCCTCAAAATGTAGGTGATGTGTCAATGTAATTCCGTAGGCTGACGAATTACCATTACCTCCAACTATTTTAGAAGCCTTTGGAAGATAGCATGAGAAATGGGGAACTTTTTTTTGCTGAAAGGAAGCAAAAAAAGTCAAGTTAAAATTGTGGGGGCTACTGTATGCAGCGGATAGAGAAATAATTACATTCTGAACTTAATTCTGGGATACAAATAACAGGCAAATATTGCTGCTGTGCTTACATATGAAATGATCGAAGGTATGGGCAGGTTCTAATACCAGTTTACTTCAGGCACTGATTAACCTTTTTTTGTATGAATAAAAATGGCAGAGATTTAGTTAATTGTTATGTATAGACTATCGGTCTTTAGATTTGGATATATAATATATCTATCTCTGCATTAGTACATGATGTGTCTCGGATTTCATTGATTGGTTCTAAAAGAGTCATGTCAGTCCAATCGGTTAATAAAGTTGTATTTATTCTATGCATAGATTTAAACCATTATTTTATTTGTTCACATGTTTATTTATTTTTTATTTCCTGCTACTATCTGTTTAATAATTGGAAAAAGTTAACATTCCTCAGATTTGACACCCTTTGGCAATTTGAATAGGAATAAAGTAAACGCTAGTGCAGACTGCGAAAATGCCATTGTGATTTTAGTCAATGTATTTGGTTTTTCTAGTCTGAGTCCTGGCAGTTGCAGTTTTACACCATTTGCAACTGTACAATATCTAACTTTCACAGTCAGCCCACATACTGTATGTGTGATTAAAACTAGAAGAAGATAATGCAGATATTTTTAAATCACAAACTTAACTGATTTATTCATGCATATTTTCTGACTTTGCATTATTTATGTATGATGCTGTAATGTTTCATTAGTACCATACTGTGTTTAATGTGGGCCTAGAGACTTAAGGGGATATCGTGAGCATGTCATTACCTGAATATGGGGTCGTTTCACATTTTTATTTCATATGGTTGATGTTAAAACCAATGTGTGAACGGTCAATAGCACATTGCCATAAGACTATTGCTTATAGGCTTCATTTGGTACTGCAAGTGTGATCATTAGCAGATATAATTTCACTTTAAGATATGATGGCTTTTACATAACCACATGCATGAATTCTCAAACCAGTCCATGACCTAGCCAGACTTTTTGTTTATGTATCTAAAGCATGTATTCATTTACTCACATGTCTGTTGCTGGGATGAAGTTTGGAGTCTGGATTTAAATCCCCTTGCTATTGATGGAATTTGGCTTGGTACAAGTGCATGCATTAAATAAGGTTTTCCAATAAAGAACATGATCACTAGTATTTCCGGTTTTACATGCACATTAGTAGTTAATATATGTATATTAAGTGCCAATTTTTACCATTCAAGAACAAGGATGAAAATGTTAAAAAAAAAAAAAAATTCTTTTTGGTCCTGGCTTAATTTGCAAGAAAATAACAGCTAGATTAATTGTTGCGTAAGGGAAACGGTGAAAACAAACTGGTTTATCACCAAAAAATGTATGCTCAGCAAAAATATAACTGTGATAACTGTTGATTTGTGCATTCTTTCATAATAGAAATCAATTTATCACATTAAAAATGGTGCAAAAATTAGACACTTATGGCTTCTTTTAAAGTTCTTTCAAATAACATTGCGAAGTCTCAATTTCCCCTTTTATACTTTCTGGTTTATAAACAAAAAGGGCATTCCCTTCTGCAAAAGGAGCTTCTGAAGTGGGGGAAATAGACTATTTTACAGAAAATTAAGATTTTAAGAGCTGAGCTTATTAATACCTTGTCTAGGAATAACACTTTATTATTTAAAGCTGAAAGTTTGAAGGTAAAACTAGTGAAGACCTATCACATGACGTAAAATAACTATTGTATGTAAAAGAGGGAACTTTAAAGTAAGCAAAAAAAGTTTTCTTGTGTATGTTGCTTTTTATTCCCGTCTCCAATCTTTAGTGTAAGTAAATTGTATGAATTTGTATTTTTTTTTTTAATATATAATATGATTTAAGTGGTTTATGGTACTGTACATGGTAACTGTCACGGTTTGTGTTGACCAGACTACTCGTGATTGCAATTACCTTGCAGTACACCTTTTAATAAACGGAAGTTTATTTGGTGGCTTGAGCCAACTGTAAACCAAATGTACAAAACAGAGCAATAACGCCACAAACGGGCACTTACGGGGGATACTCCTAGCTCGCTAGGTGCATTGCGCAACCAAAGCTAATGTACCCTGGATGCCGACCCGAAAGTCCATTCCAGTTTTGAGGGAAGACCACCCCCGGTCTACAGTACTGTTAGTCCCGACACAGGACAACTGTGGAGCTTGGATCGGTGTGGGCTTCTATAGTTTCCTAACCTCCATTTGGTTGGTACCCAGTTTTCCATGTTGCCAATCAGCTGTGTCCCTTTAACCGCTGAGCCAATCTATAGCGGGGGACTGTCCAGAACAGGCCAATCTGAAGATGGTGAAGTCAGTGCCAAAGGATGAGCCGAGGAGTGGGACATTGCAATTGACCAATGGGAACTGTGCTGGTGGGGTTAGGATCTGAATGCCAGTCCCTGACTTCAGTACCAGGCCTTGCAGCATTCGATATCTTGCTGCCGGGGAGAGAACAATGCTTTTGCTTTGGAATGTGTACTATCCTAGCAGGTGGGTGTGTCTCCTTAGCTCCCTGTTGACCCTAAGAACACTTGGCTCCACACAAAGGCTAACCCTCTGACTTGTACACCTGGTACTCTGCCATTATTACTGGACCAGGCACACTGGGACACCCTAGGGCCGGAATTTCAATTTCTCGCTTGATTCTTTACCGGCTAGGCAGATTTGTGAAGCGGCCTCTGAGATTACCAGTGTTGACCAGATGATCAGTGAGGTTGGTCCTGCTCAGCTTGTCTGTAAACAGGCCCCGTTACCTACCTAACAACTTTCACTTGTGCCTGTTGGGGGGGCTGCAAGCTGTGTCCTGATCCATATATTCTCCCTGCTGGGCTTCCCCAAGGAGATTGGGCAAAAGCTGGCTCACCTGATCTCCACGCGGCAGGCAACAACCGGCCATCGCTGCCGGCTCATTTGCATGGTAGGCCTGGAGTATATTTATGTGGTATGTCTGCTGCCTAATCTGTTTTGGGAATCCACAGGAACATCATACCATGCTCAGGCAGGGGCTGGGAGTCACTGACTGCTATTTAAAGCCTGAGAACAGGTGCAGCCACTTACTAGGTCTAGGAAGAGATGTCAGGATCATAGATGGCTGTAACAGCACTGTAAGGGTAAGTTCTAGTAAATCCCAGGACTGGAAACCTTACAGTATCCCTCCCCCCCCTTTAAGAAAGCTATCCGGGCGATGAGAACCTGGCTTCATCGGAGATCTTGGCAACCTGGACGTATTGCGGAAACGTCTAGGATGGGTAGTAGACTTGAGGTAACACTGTTTCTTACCGAGTAGCATCTCTGAAACAGAAAGCAGTGGTAATATAAATCTTGATATGAAGAATGCATCATAAGGAGTCTCGGGTAACATGACGGACATCGTCAACGCAAAGGCCAAGACTTGCCGTTCACGTATACATAGATACTAGTTCATGAGAGTCTGAATACTTGGACATGCAGAGTGGTAGACTCAGACACAGGCTGTATAAGCCTGTCAGAAGGCCGCCAGATGGATGCAAATTTCTCTGTGATAGTCTGAGTATGGAGTAAGAAGCACAGACGGTTGGTTGGAATCATCAGGCAAAAGTTCTGGTGGAGTCATTATATTACTCAGATCAGCATGTAAACGTTCATGAGAATTTTCTGCCACAGGTCCAATCTGATCAGCAGACAATATGGACAAAGACTGAGGGGACCCAATGAAAGGCGCATACAATCCTCTTGTCAAGGTCCAATCCAGCTACACACAGCAACACATCTGTGACAGTTGAGGTGACAAAATAGCTCTCTGCCGTTGGACCGGCTGTTAGCAGGAGGCCAGTATCCCTGGGCAAGTGGAAATCGGAATGCATCAATACAGATGCCAGGGAATTTGTGAGCAGTACACTTGTCTTGGACATGGGAGCCTCGGAATCTGCCGTAGGTACATCGGGCTCTGCAAGAGAATCAATGTGCAGGAAACTTGTCTCTGCAGTGGGGGTCATAGAATCAGCAGAGGAACCATCAGATACTGAAAGGTAATTAGAAAGAAGTACGCTTGTCTTCACAGCGGGAGCATAGGAATCAACGATGGGTACATCAGGCACTGCAAGGAAATCCAAGAGGGGTACGTTTGTCTTTGATGTGGGCGTCATAAAATCAGGAAAGGGTACATCAGACGGTGCACAAAAATCAGTGATACTTAAACTTGTCTTTGAAATGGGACTCCCAGGGTCATCAATGGTTATAACAGCCTACTGCAGAGGAATCAGTGAAAGATATTCTTGTCTCTCAAGTGGGTGTCTGAAAATCAGCAGTGGTTATACTAGGTAATGCAGAGGGATCAGAGAAAGATACTCTTGTCTCTGAAGTGGGAGTCTGAGAATCAACAATAGGTATACCAAATACTGTGTGGAACTTTAATGCAAGAGCCTTAGAATCAAAGATAGGGGTATCAAACATTGCTGGGAACCCAGCAGTAGGGGAACTTGTCTTAGAAGAATCAGAACTAGGTACACCACATATTGTGGGGAACTTTAAGGCAAAAGGCTTAGAATCAATGACAGGGATATCAAACATTGCAGGGAGCCCCCAAGAAAACAAAAGGGGTACCCCAAGGGGGTTAGGAGGAAGACTTGATGAGCAGACTTGACCGCAGAGGGACTGCAGCATAGCGGAGATGGTGTCCATCTTCCATTCCAATGTAACTAGGTGGTTGGAGTTAGTCTCCGGGACTTTGCCCCAGAGGGACAGCACCCTCCCTACCTCAGCGGGGTCCATGTTTGGCCTGAGCATTATATAACGACCCCCTGAGCTGAGGTAGGGGTATATGATCACTGACCAGAGCCAGGGGACAGTAGTCATAGTCTGATCAAGGCAGAGGTCAAGGCAGGCGGCAAAGATGGAAAGTCAAGATACAGGCTGGGCTCAAGGCAGGCGGCACATGAGCAAGTTAGGATAAAGGCTGTGGTCAAGGCAAGTGGCAAAGGAGCGGTGATCGGGTTCACAGGCTGGGGTTGGTACCAGTGAATGCACAGGAACAGGGAATATCATACCATACTGTTATTTAAAGCCATGGAACAGGTGCAGCCAATTACTAAGTCCAGGAAGAGATTTGCCTTGATCAAAGATTGCTGTAACAGCCACGTAAGGGTAAGTTTCAGCAAAACCCTGGACTGGAACCATTACACCCTGTGATGTAAAGGCTCCCCCCACCCCTCCCTCTCCAACACCCATTTTCTTATGTGTTATGTTTATATCATAATGAATTTAAATTGAAAAATAATATAAATATATAGAATACAAATACATAATGAGATGTCTAACAGATACATTCAAAACTGAACACTACATTAAATCTAACTGAATGGATGCATATACTCTTGTTAGAATTTGAGATCCAAAGGACCCCAATGGCTCAATGGTATCTAATCTAGACCCTACTATAAATATACAATTTATTAGCAATAGACATAAAAAGATATTTATAAAATAGTGATTATGTCTTGACACGTAAACACATATGATAACACATGAACACTGAATTGGATCCAACTAAGTAGATGTGTATACTCTAGTTAGGGTACGAGATCTTTAAGACCTCCTTATCCATGAAACTAGGGAGAAAACATGCAGAATGCACCAAACATGCAGAATGAGCAAAATAAATGAGAACGCTAGATTGTGGATGTCACGGTAACTTGTGATAGGATATAATATACACCAAATAACTGGGTTGAACTGAACACGACTTAGATATAATAAAGATAATTTATTCCTTAAAGAAGGTGAACACACAGGATAGTACAAATAACAGACGAGAAATACACTTACTTAGGGATTGGAATGATGAAGTAATCAGGAAAACAGGATTAGCAATTCAACAGCAATCAGGCATCAAGTAGTTGGTAAAATGAAGACAAAGGGTATAGAGCTGATACCAGTTTATATGTAATTCCAGTCCTATACCTATCATTGAGTGCAGGCCATTGGAGAACAATTACCTGCACCCAATCTCTAACGTGGGAACATTGATAACCCATGCCCCCCAGCTAGTTGGCACATGCGTACTTCTGGCCCTGGGGGTCTTATTTCTTTAGCCCCACACAAAAGTCAGGGCGCCGGCCTGTTTACCAGACCTGGATCTGGTCAGGAAACCCTTTGTAGGTGTGAATTATAGCACTTACAGACCACTCAAGCCCTGCATTTCTCCGCCCTAATGTATACAGCTAGGGTGGCTAAGCCTTTGATCAGGGGGTCTATTGTAGAGAATAGGTCGCCCCCCTGAGCATTTACATTCCACAGATTCAGAAATCTTCGCGGGCTTTTAGCCCCGCTTCGAAATACAATCTAGTTTTTAATATAAAGACATATTAAAATAATCCGTTCTGTTGGGCCGAGCGGGCTGAAACTTGCCAGTCCCTCATGCCGGAGGTGACTCTCCATGGTGGCCAAGTTTCAGCTTGCTGCGACCTTCCAAACCGGAGATACACAAATACAGTTTAAAACTCTTATTACTTTAATGTAGGATTCTCCACTCTAAAAATGAATCTCTGCTTTTCACTCTTTCCCATTGAAATCAATGGGCTCCGCTGCTATAGTCTTTCAATGGGGCAACTCCGCCATTGAAGTCTATAGGGCTCCTCCGCCATAGTCTTTCAATGGAGTAACGCTGCCATTGAAGTCTCCGGGGAAAATCACAATTCTTTACAGTTGCCCATACTCCTGGTTGGTCGGAAAGGGCTGGAAATGGCCATGCGGTCATGCCGGAACAGTGACAACATGCGACCCAAATCCCAGCCCTCTGGTCCTCCCAGAACCGGAGATATGGGTGTCAAGGGAGAGGGGGTTTGGCCCGGGATTAAAGGGAAAAAAACAGGATAGGTAGCGCAAACTATAAGAATAAATGGTAAAATACAATATACAACCTTATGTATGGAACATTACCTACACATAAGGGGCTGCCAATGATACAAAACTGACCCCCAGGTCAGAACAGAGTAGAATGAGAAAGAATGTGTATCTAAGGCGCCTAATATTATATAACAAAAGGATATAAAAACCAAGCCTGTTGGA
>WSYH01012253.1:0-19158 GCA_036426205.1 Ascaphus truei | reverse complement strand
ATGGTTAAAAGTATGCCCTAACGAAAAAAGCATTTTTCTTCCACGTAAATGACAAAACTGTAAATAAAAAACTATGTGTCTGACACTACACCTCCTCAGACACAGATAGAATTACCACAAGAATGTTTCTCCCTATGAAAATATATGTAATTATGTAATCCATTACAAGTACTATTAATACTATTTTTATAGCAATAAGCCTGATTCCCTCAGTCTATCCATTTAGTCCTAATAGTGGTGGAATCCGCAGAGAGAGCCTACTACAAATTCATGCAATATTGGAATACCCATTAACAAATCTAAATCACACCATCTTATTCAAAATTTAGAGAAGAAATCCTAGGATTGCAGCGGTGCACAGCCAAATAGGAGAAGGGGACCAGCGAGGTGTGGGTTAAAAATATATATTTTTAATAATACTGCATGGTAACGGGGACACACACTCTGACGCGATTCGGACAAGGATTGTCCTTTATCAAAGAGCTGATTCGCGTCATTCGCCCTCACAGTCTTATAGAGCACTCCCCGCCCACCTACGTCATCGCGCTGCGTAATTTCGGCACGAAAATCACCGATGTACGACCTCATTGGTCGGAGCTATCAGCCAATGGGACAGCTCAATGCCGTGGGTGTGTAGCGAGGGGAGGGGAGTGACGCGCTTATCTCACCAGCACGCAGACCCCTCCGCTGACACACATAGCAACGCTGCCTGGTTACACTTCCTGATCCCTAACAAAAACAATGAACCTCCTGTCAGAGTACATAATTAGGTGTATATACAGATGAACGGGTAGGCGGGATGGAAGGGGAGAGGGAAGGGAGGGGGCGAGGGGTGGAGGGGAAGCAAAAGACTGTTGAGGAGGAAAGAGAAAAATAGATAAAATTAGCATAGCAATACATACTAGACTAAACACATTATAACATTTACATCAAATATTAAAAACAGTTAACAAATGGATTGCGAATCTAAGACTGAAATGGAGGCAATATATACAGTCAAGGAACAATATATAATCATGTCTTATTTCAATTGACTATATAATAATGATATTTGTGAAATCAATCTGTCAATTTTGTAATATATTTGTACCTGTGCGTTGTGTAGAGAAACATGTATTTCCCCTTTATATAGATATGACACAATGCACTATATGGGGAGACTTGCATTACCCCCATATATCTTTAAGTCCTTACTTGACAATTTTATTTTTATCAGGTGAACGGATAGACACAGGTGTCAAATGCAAGCTAATCATTTAAAACATATAAGAATCATAATGGATGCTGAGGTCCAGTTCGAACAGTAGTGTATGCAAAAGATATTTGTGCAAGACATTACGTTTAGCTTGTAGACCTATGTGGACACAGATATTAAATTTAGTTGGCATGTAGAGCAAGTAAACAGAGATGTTATTCACCATATGAGTCTAAATAATGGAACAGATAATTGTTTATTTATATATTTAATTAAGGAAGTGTTTGAGCTCCCAGTCCTGGTTCATGCCCTTGGGTGCCAATGTCCCAAATGCATAAATCCAGAACATCTCCCTACGATTCAATGATGCCTCCCTGTGCCCTCCCCTGGGGTGTACTGTATAGAGATGTTTTCTATTGCGCTATATGTGAAGGTTATGATAGATCCTAAGGGACATGTGTTGAAATGGCGCGCTACAGGAAAGCGATCATCACAGTTCCTGATACTGCGAATATGCTCAGTGATCCTGATTTTAAGTGCTCTAATGGTCCTGCCTATGTACCCACTCCCACATGCACATTTCAATAGGTAAATAACAAAATTCGTGTTGCACGTCATGAATGACTCAATACGGTATACATGACCAGTATGGATATCTTTTACAGATTTTATTGGTTCAGCATATCTTGCCTTTCTCCTTTACATGGGAATTGATGACCAGGAACAGTGTTGCAGCTAAGATGTCCTGCCCAGCGGAGTCAAAAATATTGATGGTATGCTAACCCTTTATTTACTCCAACACATGGACAGTTATACCTTATAGTATCATTGCTGCACTTCCAAACACTGGGTCCAATGCTCTATCTCTTGGCTTCATGTGCTTCCTCTATACCATGATATGTGGACATAAACTATTCAAGTGATATCGAGTTTGAATCGGATTGAGCACTGTTGTTGGGACTTGTGCCCCAAACTACCTTATTCAAAATTTAGATCATCATTTCATAACATATAGGTCCAATATTAAATCCTATCCCTCTTATATATACTGAGGCTGAATTCCGCAGAGGGGGGAAGGGGGAGGGGAGGAGGGAGGGAAGGTCTAGCTATAAGGTAACTCCATAATGTTAGACACCTAGACCATCAGAAAATGGCCCAAGCTCCATTCAGTATTTAAGCCCTCCGGTATTCTCGTCTTCAATAAGAATATCCATTGGGCTTCCCTCCGATCCAGGAATTTTTCCATATCCCCTCCTCGTTCTCTACGTATGATCCTATCAATTCCCATAAATGAAAAATTCCCCATCCCTCTTTTCTCACATTCGCAAAAGTGTTTGGAGACGGGGTGTAGCAGGTCACCCTTTTTAACCTGTCTTATATGTTCTTGAATTCTTAACTTTAGACTCCATTTTGTTCTCCCAACGTATCTTTTCTCACATCCACAGGTAATCAAATAAATGATATGTGTGGAGATACAGTTAATAAAATTATTAACTTAGTATTTTACGTGTGGATTGCTGGAAAAGAATACTGTGGATGGTCTCATATACCTACAGATGTTACACTTCCCACATTGGAAAAATCCCCTGTGATGAAAGTGTCTCTTTTCTACTTCCCGATTTAATTTCACTAGGAGATACAAAGGAGGCTATTGTTTTCGCCTTGCAAAATATACATTTTGGACCCAGCCCAATATGGTCTCGTAAATCCATATCCATATATAGCAAATCCCAATGTTTATGTAGGATTGTTCTCACCTGATTACTTTTCCTATTGTATTGCTGTCATGGAACATGAACTACATTTCTGACTCACCCCCCTCTCTCCTTTGCAGCTTCTGCCTGTCAGATCTTATTCTCAGCTGCATGGAGTTTGCATACACATACTGTGCCTGTGCACATGCAACAATGTTGCATTTCTTGCCTCTGAGCACGTAATCAGTGAACTGCTACTGCAGCTTCTCCAGTCCTCCCAGTTAATGGACTTTCCCATGTTCTCCCCTGTCTTTTGCTGACAGTTAGTGCAGTCCCACTCAACCTTTAGTGTGACCCCTGCCCCTCACTTCCTTTTCCACCCTAGATCACAGTGAGTACAGACCTGTCTGCATCCACCCCTGGTAGGCCTTTCTCTCTTACCATAGTCTAACCTCATAGAAGCATCCCACATAGAGAAGCACTCTCTGCCTACACTACACCTACAAGTTCCTGTGTTTTCTACNNTCCTCTGTCCTGCATAAATTAAGAAGACATGAAGGACTTGTCATGCCTTTGGAAGGGGAGGACATGAGTTGAGCTTACTGGAATCATTCATACATCATTCGTTGACCCTGGTTCCAGGAAAATTGCTATATAATAAAGGTGAGTCATCACTTTTGCGGATATTTTCCCTTTCCATCGTCGAGCGGACCCCTCCCTCTGTCTGTCAGAGTTCTCCAGAAGGGACTCCCTGTTAGATTCAATACCTCTCAAATGGCTTGTTTAATTTTTTTGTATCCCCTATCAATGAAGTTACCCTTAAATTCCTTAATTGTTGTGAGAAAGCCTGTTGTGTAGAGCACTTTCTCCTCAATCTGAGGAACTGCCCTTGGGTCCCTGATATCAAATCTGTCTGCCCTCAGAGAGGTGTTCCTTGATTTTCTTTTCTGAATCTCTGTTGGATATGCAGTCTATGTCTACAATAAATGGAGGTCCAGAAAGTTGCATGTGGTTGTAATTATAAGTACAGTGGCGGCTAACTTACTCTCAGGCGGCCTGCAACCGCGGTATTTAAAACCCTGTGCAGACGCGGGCGTTTTTTTTTCGCCGCTTCTATTGTTCAGCGCCATTAGGCGCTGATAGAGAATCGGCCGCGCGAGATGCGGCTGGCGCGCAGCCAATTCCCGCCGGGAAAAAAAAAGCTGCGAAAAAAACGGTTAAACGTTAGATAATCTTAGCCGCTACTGTATAAGTGAATTTCAAATCATAAGTGTTTTATTGACGTACTCAAAAAAGGTTTTCAGTGTGTCATTGTATTGTATTGTATGTCTTATTTATATAGCGCCATTAATGTACATAGCGCTTCACAGTATTAATACATGGGGTAATCAATAATAACAGAATAATATAAATAACAGATCATGGGAATAAGTGCTTCAGACATAAAAGTAACATTAAGGAAGAGGAGTCCCTGCTCCAGGAGCTTACAGTCTAATTGGTAGGTAGGGAAACGTACAGAACAGTAGGAGGGAGTTCTGGTAGTGCATCTGCAGGGTGTCAAGCTTATGTATCATGTGTCCAGATTATCACAGTGCTATTCATATGCTTCTTTTAAGCAAGTGTGTCTTAAGTGGTCTTAAAGGTGATAGAGAGGGTGCAAGTCGGGTACTGGGGGAAGGCATTCCAGATGTGTGGGGCAGTCAGTAAAGAGTTTAAGACGGAGAGGGCTTTAGATACAAAGGGGTAAAAAGAAGAACGCAGAGTCTGGATGGTGCATACGACGATAATTAGGGCATAGATGTAAGGAGGGGCAAAAGATGTAAAGCTTTCAAAATTTGTAGCAATGGAGTGTGATTGCGGGATTTTATCGGAAGCCGGAAGGGATTTCAATGAGGGGAATGACGAAATCCGAGACAGATCTAGGAAGAGTAGAGTGATCTGGCAGCAGCGTTAGGATAGATTGTAGGGGGACAGTGAGAGCGGAAGCTGGACAGCAGGTAGGTTACAGTAATCAGACGCGGAGAGAATAGGGCCTGAGTCAGTAGTTTTAGCAGTCGAGCAACAGAGGAAAGGGCGTATCTTAGTTATATTGCGAGATGAAAAAGCGACAGGTTTTTAGAAATGTTTTGATGTGAGGGGAGAATGTGAGAGAGGAGTCGAGTGTGACCCCTAGGCAGCGTGGCTTGGCTACTGGGTGAATGATTGTAGTTCCACAGTGATGTGGAAGGAGGTAGTAGGCCAGTTTTGGGAGGAATTGAGAGCTCTGTTTTTAGCCATGTTGAGTTTAAGGCGGCGTGAGGGCCATCCAGGATGATATATCAGAGAGACATTCAAAAACTTTGGTTTGTACAAGCAGGTGTAAGGTCAGGTGTTGAAAAGTATATTTGTGTGTCGTCAGCATAGAGGTGATAATTAAACCCCAAAAGATGTTATTAGGTCACCTAGATGAGAGTGTGTACAGAGAAAAGAGAAGAGGTCCCAGGACAGAGCCCTTGGGTACCCCCCACAGAGGGATCATAAAGGAGGAGGTGTTTAGCAGAAGAGACACTGAAATACGATGGGAGAGGTAGGATGAGATCCAGGATAGAGCTTGTTCCGAATACCAGAGTATGGAGAATGTGAAGGAAGAGGGTGGTCCACGCGTTCAATGCTTGCAGAGAGTCGAGTAAATAGAGCAGAGTGTAATGACCTCTGACTTTGGCAGCATGGGGTCATCAGTTTTTTAGTGAGGGACTGTTTCTGTGGAGTGAGCATGCGGAAGCCAGATTGTCGAGGTCTAGGATAGAATAGGGTTGAGAAAATGGACAAGCGAGAGAATCAAGCCGTATCAAGAGTTTTAGAGGCAAAAGGCAGGAGGGAGACAGGTCGATGTTTAGAAGACAGGTAGTGTCAAGCTTGGTTGTTTTGAGTAATGTTATGACTGTTGCATGTTTGAAGGAGGAGGAAAGGTTCCAGAGCAGAGGGAGGAGTTAAAATTGTGGTGAGCGAAGTATATAGTAGGACAAGAGGTTTTAATATATGGGAGGGAATGGGGTCAACAGGGCAAGTGTAGAGGGATAGAGTGATCAACAGCGACACATCCTCCTCTGAGACAGTGGAAAAAGAGTGAAGAAGGACAGGAGGAGAGTTGGAGAAGTGTAGATGTGGAGGAAGAAACAGAGGGGATGTTTCTGGCGTATGGATTCCACCTTTTCCTTAATAGTCAGCAAAGTCTGCAGCGGAGATGAGAGAAGAGAGGCAGCTGAGGTGGTTTTGAGTAGAGTATCAAAGACAGAGACAGTCGCATAGTTTAGACATGTGCATGTTATTAGTGAAGAAACGAAGCTTGTTATCTTGCGAGAGAGCAGAATTGAAAACAGGATATCATAAATTTGTAGTGAAGTGAGTCTGCGAGAGTATGAGATTTGCCTCCATAGGCTTTCGGAGGAACTAGTGGAGTAACGCAGCATGCGCGTGTGGGAATTTATCCAGGGTCTAGGGTTATGGAGGGCGAGTTGCGGCAGAGAGAGAGTGGGGCATGTAATCAAGAGAGGAGACAAGGCAGAGTTGTAGTTCCTGACCATGTTTGTCAGGGTCTGTAGCAGAGCTGAAGAGAGGGAGGAGCGTAAATTGGACTCAAATCAGTAGTGAATATAGATCGCAGGTTGCTGCAGAACCGGGGGGTATTGGAGGTGGAGAAGGGGGAAGCGAGATAGAGAGAATGAGATGAGTTATGGTCAAGAGAGGAAATGGAGAAATCAGATAGAGAGAAGTTTTGAGTGAAAAACAGTGTCTAAGTAGTGGCCATCCTTGTGGTGCTGTCTGCAGTCCACTGTTGAAGGCCAAAAGAAAGGTTAGAGAAAAAAAGCGTGAAGTCCAAGGGAGACAGAGGGTCATCAATGTGCAATTGAAGTCCCCAAGTAGAAGAACAGGGTAGTCTGAATCATGGCCTCTGTTCTTCTTCCCAAAGTGAGAGAGAAGGCAAAGGGGGATGAGTAGAGGTATGGTGGGCTAGATGACCGCCACATGGACAGGGAGAGAATGATCTGACAGTGTAGCTCAAATTGAGTACCCGACTGGGTAATGGAAGGGTTCGTAACGTGCACGAGAGAGGAGAGCAGGAGTCCCCACCGCTCCTCCACCCCTGTCCACTCATGGCGCTCAAGTGTGTTGAAACTGAAAGGCCCCACCATATAGGGCATCTTCCATAGCAGTCAGTCTGAGTGAGCCAGGTCTTCAGTTATAGGCAAAGAGAAGCAGGGAGTTGAGAGAGAAGAAGTATATCATCAGAGATGAACTTGTTGGAAAGGGAGCGAGCATCCAAAGGGCACGTGAGAAGGGAGAGAGGAGGGAGGGGTGGCAGGGCATGGTATATGGTTGGAGGGGTTATACCAGAAGAAGTAGAAGTTGCATGTTGGGAGGCGAGGACAGAGCAGTAGAAATAAAACGGAGCCAGGATTGGGAAGCTAATCCCAGAAGCAAGGAGGAGAGAGCATGGATAAATAGGGTGTGTGAGGATGATTTAGGGGTGTGTTTTTATGCAGGGTGTATAGCTGGTGTGTTGACATAGGGCGCAGGTAAAAAGGAGTTCATGTTACTGAGAAGTGGGGGAAGAAAGAGAGTTGAGATATATGAAAGAGTTAGAGACATCGGGAGACGGTGGAAGGAAGTGCAATAATTTGTAAAATGAGTGAGGTTACAGCAAATCAAAAATAAGGTGGCATCACGCCAATATTTAAGTGTGGATATGTGGCAATCTGGGTAGATGATATCCTACTTTCCAACCGTAGACAACGCAGGAATCAGAAGTAGTAGAGGATTGTCCACGTTCATTCTTTTTTAACTCCTTTTGTAAACTTCATAAATACTTAAAAGGCATATCTGCTGGAAGCATGGCTGCAGGCAGCTACGGCTGGCTATGGTTTACCTTATATCCTTGTTACAAAGTCACCTGGCCTGGCATACAAAAACAAACTTAATTGCACATGTGAGTGAGGGACGTTAAGCAAATGGTTTTCTTTCTAAGATTGGTGGTTGTCTTGCACAATTTTGAAAGCTGAAGTAATTAAGACAGCGGGGGTTGATTTACAAGACAACAATTTTGGAATATGGTTTTTTTTACCTAAATAGAACTAAATACACAGCATGGGAGGATATCGACATGACAATTTGGAATAGGTTTTACCTAATAGAACTAATACCAGCAGGGGAGGATATCAGGACAGAGACAATTTTGGAATATGGTTTTTATTTACCTAAATAGAACTAAATACACAGCGGGGAGGATATCAGACAGAGACATTTGGAAGATGGTTTGTACCTGAGGAAAGAGAAGAGATTGAGATGATCTTAATTCAATAGTCTTCCTTTTAAACTTCATAAATACTTTGAAACATATATACTTTAAAGCATATCTGATTGAAGCATGGCTTGCAGGGTAGAATCCTCCTTCCAATAATAATAATAGATCTTCAATAAAACACTTAGATTTTATATTATTCCTAAAGTGAATTATTACTACTATAAATCCATTGTGACTCCCACCATTCCCACCACCCAATAAATATTTGCATAAGCGGGTGGGCAAAACTTGTTCCCCATCGCCCGTGCCTTTTAGTTGTAAATAAAATTTGTGCCTTAAACAAATAATAAAAAATCAGTACATTGTAATAAAGTGGTATTAAAGAGTTTGGTGGGCCCAGAACACTCACAAGTGCCCTACAGGCCCCAACCCCAGGTCATTTCTATGATAGAAAAAAGACATCACGTCGAGACTTACCCAATGTAGCCCTGCCTTCCAGTGTGATCTCTTCGATTTGTCCTTAGGAGATCTGCTGAGTCTAAAAGAAAAGAGGGAAGGACTCTGACAATGGCTGCAGGTATTGTCCCACATAGCATGAGAGTCCATCTCCAGATCCATTCTGGACTATTGACCGGCCAGGTGGGTCGGCTAATGTCTTATGGAACCTTTGGGAGATGGTAAAAGATGGGGTGACTGGGTTCATGATTAACCAAATCATGCCTCTTCTTTCTTAGAACAATTAGTAAGGTATACCTAGATCAAAAGATCCAAAGGGATTTGAGATAAATTGTCTGTGGGGTCCTGTGTAGACCAGCATGGACGAGACCATCCCCGAGTTGGCCTCTCTACTTCGGCCTTCCTGAGGATAGTCTGTCCTACGACTCTGGACACCACAGCACCTCCCTATTCCGCACTTTTAATGCTACGGTTTGGCTAGATCACAGTGAGTACAGACCTGTCTGCATCCACCCCTGGTAAGGCCTTTCTCTCTTACCATAGTCTAACCCCATAGAAGCATCCCACATAGAGAAGCACTCTCTGCCTACACTACACCTACAAGTTCCTGTGTTTTCTACTCCTGCAATAAAATTAAGAAAGACATTAAGGACTTGTCATGCTTTGGAAGAGGGAGGACATGAGTTGAGCTTACTGGAATCATTCATACATCATTCGTGACCCTGGTTCCAGGAAAGTAAGAGAGAGACCGTGTATTAGAGGTCTACGCAGAAGCTATCACTCACAGCCTTCATGCTACAAAAGTGCAGCTCTACACAGCTATACAGCAAACTGCTACAGCTTTCTGCAAAACAAGCAGCAGTTTAAACAGAACAGTGAAAAGATATCTGTGCCTTACAGACACTCACAGGAGCTGCTGCTCCAGACTCCATGACTACACAGAGCAGCCTCTGCAACTGCACACAGTCTGCAGCTTTCACAGACAACCAGTAGCTCAAACTGCACGGCAGCCTTGCAACAAACAGTGCTTCTCTCACAATTACTAACTGCCCTTTTCTCTGTCTGAGTCCACCCGCTGCTCAGCCCCACAGTGAGGAGCCTACGGACACCTGTAAGTACAGCTACCCCAACGCTGCATGCTGCAGGACACCGCTCGGCACCATCTGAGACAGACGCCCTTCGCTGACAAGGTAAAAGACCGCACGCCACACACACTGGCAAAAGGCCTACACACACCTACAGCATGGCAGAACTCAGAGCCTCACCAGACATCACGCAGGAGAGTGACTACTCAGACACAGAGACCGCCGCGCAACTGCAACAGGCGCAGGCAGGCGCAAGGCCTAAACGGACAGTCACACTGACACAAAAGGCCCGCGAAAAATATGAGACTGACATTGAAGCGCACCGCGCTAAATTAGAGTTGGCCTGGGAAACAACCACACTGGGAATACGCAATGTCACTAGTATTGGCAACTATGCGCAGCAGCTCGAGCAGGCAATAACGCAATTAAGGACTGATCACTCGCGTTATCAAGAGCTATCAGAGGCATACGTTACTTACCTGACCAGGGCCAACACCAGCGAAAGCCTGCGAGAAAGAGACTTACAGAGCAACATTGACCTGGCACGAGACAGCCGCGTGCGTATCACTATCACGGAAGCTGAGAGTAGGAGAAAGGACCTTTTGCTGGAAACTGCATCACAGCGCTCCAGCACATCCAGACACTCATCAAGGTCAGCAAGATCAGCGCAATCCAACGCGTCCAGCGCAAGCGCAAGCGCTACCAAGGCGCGAGCCACCGCAGAGGCCGCACGTGCCATGGCCGAATATGGTCGGAGAGAGGCAGCCATAAGAGCAGGAAGAGCGCGCATAGAAGAGGAAGAACAGACAGCCGCTGCTAACGCCGCCGCTACTGCCGCTAACGCCGCCGCTAACGCCGCCGCTACTGCAGCAACCACTGCGCGTAGGAAGGCCGAATTTGATGCGGAACTAGAGGCACTTAATCAAGAGAAGGAAGCCGCCGCCGCTATAGCCCAAGCCGAAGTCCTAGAAGCAGCCGCGCAACAGGACGGCGGGGAGCGACCGTACAGACGGATTGCCTCAGAGGATCCGGCCCGACGCACTGAAGACTACGTAAGGAGCCTCTTCAGTGTAAACACCAGCGCACCATCTCAACACGGATGGAGCGACTCCACAGATACCGAAGACCTGCTAGGCCCACGAGGAGAAGATGCCGTTCCTGCAATGGCACATGCTGCCTGGGATAGCCACAGCCACAAGAGTGATCCACACGCCAGCGCGCACACGGATGCACCACAACAGGCTCGCAATCCAGGTACACCCACGCGGGAGAAAACAGCCCCTCACACTGGCCAGCAGCCATCACGCGTCCACGCCAAGGAAGAGGCGACTGCACAGACCGTCCCAGCAACCACCTCGGAACGGGACAAACGCGCCGATTTTGGAAGAGGGAGGACATGAGTTGAGCTTACTGGAATCATTCATACATCATTCGTGACCCTGGTTCCAGGAAAGTAAGAGAGAGACCGTCTATTAGAGGTCTACGCAGAAGCCATCACTCACAGCCTTCATGCTACAAAAGTGCAGCTCTACACAGCTATACAGCAAACTGCTACAGCTTTCTGCAAAACAAGCAGCAGTTTAAACAGAACAGTGAAAAGACATCTGTGCCTTACAGACACTTACAGGAGCTGCTACTCCAGACTCCATGACCACACAGAGCAGCCTCTGCAACTGCACACAGTCTGCAGCTTTCACAGACAACAAGTAGCTCAAACTGCACGGCAGCCTTGCAACAAACAGTGCTTCTCTCACAATTACTAACTGCCTTTTTCTCTGTCTGAGTCCACCCGCTGCTCAGCCCCACAGTGAGGAGCCTACGGACACCTGTAAGTACAGCTACCCCAACGCTGCACGATGCAGGACACCGCTCGGCACCATCTGAGACAGACGCCCTTCGCTGACAAGGTAAAAAACCGCACGCCACACGCACTGGCAAAAGGCCTACACACACCTACAGCATGGCAGAACTCAGAGCCTCAACAGACATCACGCAGGAGAGCGATCACTCAGACACAGAGACCGCCGCGCAACTGCAACAGGAGCAGGCAGGCGCAAGGCCTAAACGGACAGTCACACTGACACAAAAGGCCCGCGAAAAATATGAGACTGACATTGAAGCGCACCGCGCTAAATTAGAGTTGGCCTGGGAAACAACCACGCTGGGAATACGCAATGTCACTAGTATTGGCAACTATGCGCAGCAGCTCGAGCAGGCAATAACGTAATTAAGGACTGATCACTCGCGTTATCAAGAGCTATCAGAGGCATACGTTACTTACCTGACCAGGGCCAACACCAGCGAAAGCCTGCAAGAAAGAGACTTATAAAGCAACATTGACCTGGCACGAGACAGCCGCGTGCGTATCACTATCACGGAAGCTGAGAGTAGGAGAAAGGACCTTTTGCTGGAAACTGCATCACAGCGCTCCAGCATATCCAGGCATTCTTCAAGGTCAGCAAGATCAGCGCAATCCAACGCGTCCAGCGCAAGCGCAAGCGCTACCAAGGTGCGAGCCACCGCAGAGGCCGCACGTGCCAGGGCCGAATATGGTCGGAGAGAGGCAGCCATAAGAGCAGGAAGAGCGCGCATAGAAGAGGAAGAACAGACAGCCACTGCTGCCGCCGCCGCTACTGCCGCTAACGCCGCCGCTACTGCAGCAACCACTGCGCGTAGGAAGGCCGAATTTGATGCGGAACTAGAGGCACTTAATCATGAGAAGGAAGCCGCCGCCGCTATAGCCCAAGCCGAAGTCCTAGAAGCAGCCGCGCGACAGGACGGCGGGGAGCAACCGTACAGACGGATTGCCTCAGAGGATCCGGTCCAACGCACTGAAGACTACGTAAGGAGCCTCTTCAGTGTAAACACCAGCGCACCATCTCAACACGGATGGAGCGACTCCACAGATACCGAAGACCTGCTAGGCCAACGAGGAGAAGATGCCGTTCCTGCAATGGCACATGCTGCCTGGGATAGCCACAGCCACAAGAGTGATCCACACGCCAGCACGCACACGGATGCACCACAACGGGCTCGCCATCCAGGTACACCCACGTGGGAGAAAACAGCCCCTCACACTAGCCAGCAGCCATCACGCGTCCACGCCAAGGAAGAGGCGACCGCACAGACCGTCCCAGCAACTACCTCAGAACGGGGCAAACGCGCCGATGTCTCAGGTCTGACAGACATAGCCAAGTACATGATCCGGCGCGACTTGGTGCACGCAGGACTCATCAGCTTCGACGACCGCCCTGAGAACTACCGGACGTGGAAGTTCACGTTCAAAGACGCAATCGACAGCTTGGACTTCTCAGCAAGGGAAGAGCTCAACCTGTTAGTCATGTTCCTGGGGAACGTATCCAGGGAGCAAGCGCAGAGACTTCGGACGGCAAACGCGCATCAACCCCAAGTAGGTCTTGACCTAGTGTGGGAAAGGCTAGAAGAGTCCTATGGCAGCCCCGAAGCAGTCAAAGATTCACTCTTCAAAAGAATCGAGAGCTTCCCCAAGATCACAACTAAAGACTACTCGAAGTTACGAGATCTTGGAGACCTGCTGCAAGAACTGGAGTTCGCAAGGAAAGACCATTCCTTAATAGGTCTCAACGCCCTAGATTCAGCTCGTGGAGTGAGACCCATCCTGGAGAAGCTACCCTTCAACCTCCAAGAAAGGTGGCTTTCACAAGGTTCCAAATACAAAAGGGAGAAGCAGGTTGTCTTCCCCCCATTCTCATTCTTCGTGAGCTTCATCCGCGAAGCGGTAAGGACAAGGAACGATCCCAGTTTCATCTTAGGTGCGCAAACCACATACAGTGCGAGCAGCCTGAAGAACGAGAGACCAGCGACGAGATATGGTAACCCCCAAACACCCGTCTCGGCCCGCAGGACGGACGTGCCTCCAACGACCCAAACTTCTCCCGATCAGTCGGTCGCCGGAGACAAGGAACCAAGGGACCCAAACAGGGAATTTCCCATACACAAGAAGCCACACCCACTCAACAAGTGCTTTGGGTTCAGGATGAAGTCCCTAGAGGAACGCAAGAGGTTACTTGGAGAATTCGGAGTTTGCTTCAAGTGCTGCGGTTCCACGACTCACCTAGCCAGGGACTGTAAGGAAGAGATCAAATGCACAGTGTGCGAGAATGACAAGCACGTGACAGCGTTACACCCAGAGGCGATGACGCTCCACCAACTCAAGAACCCATCCTCCATAGCGGAGCATGGCGGGGAGAAAGAAGAAGGAGAGTCAACATCCGTCACATCTCAGCGCACTGAAGTTTGCGGAAAAGAAGGTGACAAAATGTCCTGCTCCAAAATATGCCTTGTCGCAGTGCACCCCCAGGGACAACCAGAGAAGGCTATTCGGATGTACGCAATCCTCGACGACCAGAGCAACCGATCACTGGTCAGGTCAGAGTTCTTCGACATGTTTAACATACAAGATGGTGCTTCTCCTTACACTCTCAGAACGTGCGCAGGGCAAATGGAGACCACAGGGAGAAGAGTGAATGGCTACACCATATGCTCAATAGACGGCAAAGTGAACATGCCCCTTCCCACACTCATCGAGTGCAACCACATGGCCACAAACAGGGACGAGATATCCACACCAGACGTGGCACTCCATTACCCCCACCTCAAAGGAATAGCCAACCACATCCGGCCGGTGGAACAAGACGCCAAGATCCTGCTGCTGCTCGGTAGGGACATCATGAGGGTACATAAAGTCCGTAAACAGCGCAACGGACCCCACAACGCGCCATACGCCCAAAGACTCGACCTAGGATGGGTGATAGTGGGCAACTCGTGCACTAACAAAGAGCACGGGCAAGACTACGTCGATGCCCGCAAAACGGAGGTGACAGAATGTGGACACACATCTCTCTCTGAACCATGTCTTGGCCATCTCCAAGTGACCGAAGGGCCATACATCATTCGTGACCCTGGTTCCAGGAAAATTGCTATATAAATAAAGGTGAGTCATCACTTTTGCGGATATTTTCCCTTTCCACGTCGAGCGGACCCCTCCCTCTGTCTGTCAGAGTTCTCCAGAAGGGACTCCCTGTTAAGATTCAATACCTCCTCAAAGGCTTTGTTATTTTTTTTGTATCCCCTATCAATGAAGCGACCCTTAAGTTCCTTAGATTGTGTGAGAAAGCCCTGTTGTGTAGAGCAATTTCTCCTCAATCTGAGGAACTGGCCCTTGGGGATCCCTGATATCAAATCTGTCTGCCCTCAGGAAGGTGTTCCTTGAATTTTCCTTTCTGAAAATCTGTTTGGATATGCATGTCTATGTCTACAAATAAATGGAGGTCCAGAAAGTTCATGTGTTGTATATTATAAGTACAGTGGCGGCTAAACTTACTCTCAGGCGGCCTGCACCGTGGGTAATTTAAAACCTTGTGCAGACGCGGCCGTTTTTTTTCGCCGCTTCTATTGTTCAGCGTCATTAGGCGCTGATTAGAGAACCGGCCGCGAGATGCGGCTGGCGCGCAGCCAATTCCGGCCGGGAAAAGAAAAAGCTGCGAAAAAAAACGGGTAAACGTTAGATTAAGCTTAGCCGCTGCTGTATAAGTGAATTTCAAATCATAAGTGTTATTATTGACGTACTCAAAAAAGGTGTTCAGTGTTGTATTGTATTGTATTGTATGTCTTTATTTATATAGCGCCATTAATGTACATAGCGCTTCACAGTAGTAATACATGGGGTAATCAAATAAATAACAGATAATATAAATAACAGCTCATGGGAATAAGTGCTTCAGACATAAAAGTAACATTAAGGAAAAGGAGTCCCTGCTCCGAGGAGCTTACAGTCTAATTGGTAGGTAGGGAGAACGTACAGAGACAGTAGGAGGGAATTCTGGTAAGTGCATCTGCAGGGGTGTCAAGCTTATGTATCATGTGTTCAGAATATCCACAGTGCTATTCATATGCTTCTTTAAGCAAGTGTGTCTTAAGGTGGGTCTTAAAGGTGGATAGAGAGGGTGCAAGTCGGGTACTGAGGGGAAGGGCATTCCAGATGTGTGGGGCAGTCAGTGAAAAAGGTTTAAGACAGGAGAGGGCTTTAGATACAAAGGGGGTAAAAAGAAGAACGCAAGAGTCTGGATGGTGCATAACGAGAAATTAGGGCAGAGATGTAAGGAGGGGCAGAAGAGTGTAAAGCTTTAAAAGTGAGGAGAAGAATGGAGTGTGAGATGCGGGATTTGATCGGAAGCCAGGAGAGGGATTTCATGAGGGGAGATGCGAAATCCGAGACAGATCTAGGAAAGAGTAGAGTGATTCTGGCAGCAGCGTTTAGGATAGATTGTAGGGGAGACAGGTGAGAGGCAGGAAGGCCGGACAGCAGGAGGTTACAGTAATCAAGACGGGAGAGAATGAGGGCCTGAGTCAGAGTTTTAGCAGTCGAGCAACAGAGGAAAGGGTGTATCTTTGTTATATTGCGGAGGAAAAAGCGACAGGTTTTAGAAATGTTTTGAATGTGAGGGGAGAATGTGAGAGAGGAGTCGAGTGTGACCCCTAGGCAGCGTGCTTGGGCTACTGGGTGAATGATGGTAGTTCCAACAGTGATGTGGAAGGAGGTAGTAGGGCCAGGTTTGGGAGGAAGTATGAGGAGCTCTGTTTTAGCCATGTTGAGTTTAAGGCGGCGGAGGGCCATCCAGGATGATATAGCAGAGAGACATTCAAAAACTTTGGTTTGTACAGCAGGTGTAAGGTCAGGTGTTGAAAAGTATATTTGTGTGTCGTCAGCATAGAGGTGATAATTAAACCCAAAAGATGTTATTAGGTCACCTAGAGAGAGTGTGTACAGAGAAAAGAGAAGAGGTCCCAGGACAGAGCCCTGGGGTACCCCCACAGAGGGATCGATAAAGGAGGAGGTGTTAGCAGAAGAGACACTGAAAGTACGATGGGAGAGGTAGGATGAGATCCAGGATAGAGCTTTGTTCCGAATACCAAGAATATGGAGAATGTGAAGGAGAAGAGGGTGGTCCACGGCGTCAAATGCTGCAGAGAGGTCGAGTAATATGAGCAGAGTGTAATGACCTCTGACTTTGGCAGCATGGAGGTCATCAGTTATTTTAGTGAGGGCTGTTTCTGTGGAGTGAGCAGTGCGGAAGCCAGATTGTAGAGGGTCTAGGAGAGAATAGGTGTTGAGAAAATGGAGCAAGCGAGAGAATACAAGACGTTCAAGGAGTTTAGAGGCAAAAGGCAGGAGGGAGACAGGTCGATAGTTAGAAAGACAGGTAGGGTCAAGCTTGGTGTTTTTGAGTAATGGTATGACTGTTGCATGTTTGAAGGAGGATGGAAAGGTTCCAGAGCAGAGGGAGGAGTTAAAAATGTGTGTGAGCGTAGGGATTATAGTAGGAGCAAGAGGTTTTAGGAGATGGGAGGGAATGGGGTCAAGAGGGCAAGTGGTAGAGGGAGAAGAGGTGATCAACAGCGACACATCCTCCTCTGAGACAGTGGAAAAAGAGTGAAGGAAGGCAGGAGGAGAGTTAGGAAGAAGTGTAGGATGGGAGGAAGAAACAGAGGGGATGTTCTGCCGTATGGATTCCACCTTTTCCTTAAAATAGTCAGCAAAGTCCTGAGCGGAGATGGAGGAAGGAGAGGCAGCTGAGGGTGGTTTGAGTAGAGTATCAAAGACAGAGAACAGTCGGCATAGGTTAGACATGTGCATGTTGATTAGTGAAGAAAAGAAGGCTTGTTTATCTTGCGAGAGAGCAGAATTGAAACAGGATAGCATAAATTTGTAGTGAAGGAAGTCTGCGAGAGTATGAGATTTCCTCCAGAGGCTTTCGGAGGAACGAGTGGAGGAACGCAGCATGCGCGTGTGGGAATTTAGCCAGGGTCTAGGGTTAGGAGGGCGAGTGCGGCCTCCCTCGACGTCTCTCACTCCTCCCGTTCTCCTGTGCCCTTTGGAATGCTCGCTCCCTTTCCAACAAGTTCCTCTCTGTGCATGACTTCTTTCTCTCTACTCCCTGCTTCTCTTTGCTATAACTGAGACCGGCTCACTCAGACTGACTCTGCTCTGAAGCTGCCCTCTCTTATGGTGGCCTTTCTTCTCCCACACTTCGCGCCCTGATGGCAGGGGTGGAGGCGTGGGGCTCGCTGCTCCTCTCTCTGCCGTTACCGAACCCTTCCTATTCCCCCTCTCTTGCTATTCCCTCCTTTGAGGCTCACACTGTCCAGATCTCTCTCTCCCTGTCCATGTGGCGGTCATCTAGCGCCCCACCTACCTCTACTCACCCCTTCTGCCTTTCTCTCTCACTTTGAAGTAAGAGGCCTGTTCCTACTCCCTGTTCTTCTCCTTGGGACTTCAATTGCCACATTGATGACCCTGTCTCCCTTGGACTCCCGCTTTTTTTCTCTAACTCTTCTTTTGCCTCAACAGTGGACTGCAGCCAGCACCCACAAGGATGGCCACTACACTAAACCTGTTTTTTCACTAAAACTTCTCTCTCTCTGATTTCTCCATTTCCTCTCTCTGACCATCACCTCATCTCATTCTCTCTATCTCGCTTCTCCCTTCTCCACCTCATCTACCCCCCGTTTCTGCAGAAACCTGCGCTCTATTTCCCTTACCTGACTTTGAGTCCACTTTACGCTCTCCCTCTCCTCTCTCAGTCTCTGCTACGACCCTGACAACCTGGTCAGGAACTACAACTCTGCCTTGTCCTCTCTCTTGATCTACATGCCCCACTCTCTCTCTGCGCACTCGCAGAATTGAAACAGGATAGCATAAATTTGTAGTGAAGGAAGTCTGCGAGAGTATGAGATTTCCTCCAGAGGCTTTCGGAGGAACGAGTGGAGGAACGCAGCATGCGCGTGTGGGAATTTAGCCAGGGTCTAGGGTTAGGAGGGCGAGTGCGGCAGAGAGAGAGTGGGGCATGTAGATCAAGAGAGGAGGACAAGGCAGAGTTGTAGTTCCTGACCAGGTTGTCAGGGTCTGTAGCAGAACTGAGAGAGGAGAGGGACGAGCGTAAAGTGGACTCAAAGTCAGGTAAGTGAGTAGAGCGCAGGTTTCTGCAGAAACGGGGGGTAGATGGAGGTGGAGAAGGGGAGAAGCGAGATAGAGAGAATGAGATGAGGTGATGGTCAGAGAGAGGAAATGGAGAAATCAGAGAGAGAGAGAAGTTTTTAGTGAAAAACAGGTCTAAGTAGTGGCCATCCTTGTGGGTGCTGGCTGCAGTCCACTGTTGAAGGCCAAAAGAAGAAGTTAGAGAAAAAAAGCGGGAAGTCCAAGGGAGAGAGGGGTCATCAATGTGGCAATTGAAGTCCCCAAGGAGAAGAACAGGGGAGTCTGAGGAGAGAAAGAAAGAGAGCCATGATTCAAAGTGAGAGAGAAAGGCAGAAGGGGGATGAGTAGAGGTAGGTGGGTGATAGATGACCACCACATGGACAGGGAGAGAAGATCTGGACAGTGTGAGCCTCTAAGGAGGGAATAGCAAG
>WSYH01012252.1:0-19159 GCA_036426205.1 Ascaphus truei | reverse complement strand
TATATATCACATACTGCTTTATTTACACTTGTATATTGTGAGTGTTTTTAATCCCCCCACCTTTCCTTCCCCATATTAAATGTTACAGTGTTACACTATGGGGCGTGCGCTCTCTGTCTCTTTGTTCTTATAGATTCTGCTTTGGAACTGGTTCTTCCATGTGAGAGCTGCCGTGGACCCCTGGATCCTGTACATTTCCTGTTGTCATCTTTCAGGACTTACCTTAGGGTTTGTACATTGAACTTGGACTATTTCACATTCTAATTATTGTTATACTAGAGTGTATATTCTAGTTGTTAATTATTTCACTATTTATGGGATTATTTTTAATTGTTTTATTTATTTTTTATAGGTAGTTTGAATCATTTTTATCATTTCCACATATATATTCATTGTTATTAGATTGGCACTACTTTAATCACTTTTTTCTTATATATATATATATTTCTCAAAATCTTGTGTGTGAGTGTCTGGAGACCATTGGATTGGTCCGTCGTTCCGCCCGCCCTCCCGCGGCTCTCATTGGCTGGTGTGTCTGCCCCCCCCTGTGTCCCGCCCCCCCCACTGCTCTCATTGGCCCCTCAGAGCACGCTCTCTCCTGCTCTCTCCTCCCACAGGCAACTCCCTCCCCTGGCTCTCACTCTTCTCGCGGCGCTCTCACTCTTCCCCCAGTTCTCACCTCCCTTCTGCTCTCACGCTTCCCCCGGTGCTCTCACCTGTCCCCCGGCGCTCTCACCTCCCTTCTTCTCTCACCCTTCCTCCGGCGCTCTCACCCTTCCCCCGGTGCTCCCCCCCCCACACCCATACACACAGGCCGCTCTCCATCCCCGAGAGGGCTCCTCCGGCTCCCTCCGCCTCTCTTGTGAAGGGCATGTTCAATGGCGGGGCACAGCACCTCCTCACCGGAGCGTCTCAGCCTCGCCGGGGGTCACGGACACCGCTGAGGAGCCCGAGGTGGAGGAGGAGGGCAGCCGGGTGCAAGGTGAGGAAACGCAGGGGAATGGGTCCCTGACATCCCCCCTCCCTCCCTGTCCTTTGCCCCCCAATCCGCCCTCCCTCCCTCCCCTTTGCCCCCCGACTCCCTCCCTCCCTGCCCTTTGCCCCCCGACTCCCTCCTCCCTCCTCCCTCCCTGCCCATTGCCCCCTGACTCCCTCCCTGCCCTTTGTCCCCACCTCCCCCCTCCCTGCCCGGCCCTTTGGCCCCCCCCCCGACTTTCCCCCCCTCCCTCCCTGACCTTTGCCCCCCCCTCCCTCCCTGCCCTTTGCCCTCCAACCCTGCCCTTGTGCCCCCCCTCCCCTCTCTGCCCTTGCCCCCCCCCCTCCATGCCCTTTGTCCCCCTCCCCCCTGCCCTTTTGCCCCCGCCCTCCCTCCCTGCCCTTTGCCCCCCCTATCCCTCCCTGCCCGATTGCCCCCCTCCCTCCCTCCCTTGCCCCCCATTGCCCCCCCCTCCCTGCCTTTTGACCACCCCCCTCCCACTCCTCCCCGCCCTTTGGACCACCCCCCCCCTCCCTCCCTGCCCTTTTGACCCCCGTCCCTCCCTCCCTGCCCTTTGGACCCCCCCTCCCGTCCCTCCCTGCCCTTTGGACCCCCCCTCCCTCCCTGCCCCCCCTCCCTGCCCCCCTCCCTCCCGCCCGCCCCTCCCTTTACTCCTGTCCCTCCCTCCCTGCCCTTTGAACCCCCCATCCCCCTCCCTGCCCTTACGCCCCCCTGCCCTTCCATGCCCCTTGCGCCCCCTGCCCTTCCACGCCCCTTGCCTCCCCCCGCCCTTCCAACTCCATGCCCCCCAGCCCTTCCATTCCATCCATGCCCCCCCTTCTACTCCATGCCCCCCCGCCCTTCCACTCCATGCCCCCCCTGCCCTTCCACTCCATTACCCCCCCCCGACGCCTCCTTCGCCCACCACCCTTCACACCCCCTGCAAGGCCCGGGCAACGGCAATATATCACTAGTACATTATATATATATATAGTATATATATATATATATAATACATATATAAGATATATATATTATATACTCTTATAATACAAAAACAAATCAACAAACATCCCGACGAAGTCGCCGCAGTGTGACGAAACGCGTAGGGCAGAGACATCATCGTGTTCGTGTGGGTGTACCTGGAGTCCCTTGGCTTCCCTGCACTCCAGCTGGTGGCATTTATGAGTGCTGGAATCACTGAATGAGGGAGAAAAGAACGTACAGGCATCGGATGCCTCTCTACTTTGCTGCCAATGTGAGATAGGAGCTCGTGGTGATCCTGGGCTGCTCACATCCACCGTGCCAATCTGGGACTTCCCCTACCATCGCAGATGACCATAAGATATTTCTCTCCCATGAATGGTTCTATTTTTAATCCTGTAAGTGCACATTCTTATGGGTTGTTGATTTTTTAAATAAATGTACCCTATTTTTTATTCAGTAATGTGCTATGGAGCTTGCGCTTTTGTTTGTTTTTTGTCCATAGATTCCCCAAAGTGGTTGGCTATACAACTCCCTTTAAAGCTGCAGACATGCTCCCTGGATCTTCTATTGTGACTATTTTTTCTCTCTGTATTTTTGTTTGAGTGGAACATTTACTTTTTGGATTTTTTTTCCCTTGTTCACAATCACGTTATGATTTGTAGATATTATTAGGTTAATTTGTGGTTAATAATTTTATTTTTACATTTTTTAATTCATACTGGACACCTAACAAGCTCCTATTGAACCCCCAAAATAACCACAACATATATATAAGCATATGAGTGTCACAGAGGAGTGCTACTGAGCATGGCAAATATGTATTTAAAACCAGAGACCAGAAATAAAACACAGACAGACTCAGTGCACATCCTTGAAACTCATACACTGTACAGTGCCTAAATATATATGTATAAATATCTATTAAATAAAATGGTCTTTTAGTTTAACATTTTGGCCAAATTGTTGTAAGCCCCTGAGCCACTGCACGGCAGACCCCATTCTCAAGGGTCCCTAACACTAATTAATTCTTATAACCTGTGCAATACCAGGAAGAATGATTTTAATAATACTGCAATATTAGTTGCAAAGTTCTAAGTCTGTGAAGCTTTTATTCACCCTGTAATTACCAGGAAAAGCACTCTGTATTAATTTGTCACAATCATACGGCAAGCAAGCAAGTTCCCCTGAGTGGGATGCTATGGAGTGAGCTTTTAACCCATTTATGTGGGAGGGGTAAGCTTCAATTAGGTAGTGAGGTTGCCACCCTCCAATCAGCTAAGACTAGCTGAACAAGATGGGAGCTTGTTAGGTGTCCATTATGTTTTGCAATTCTTGCTCAATGTGCAGTGAATCCCAAATGGATGGTGTATTTTATACGTAATGACCCACATTAGAGTATGCCACTTTCAACACCTGTACCTTCCCTCCATGCATAAAGGGTTTACACACTTGCATAGCCCACCACTTGATGATCTTTATCTGAACTGCCCTTGTCCCAGATACTGCATTGTGCCACCGCTTCCATGGATCACCCCGATTTCTACAGAGCAGAACCCACTCGCCTCTGCGTGCCTGTCATGCAGAAAAAGCGAAAGGCGGTTGCCGTTTCCACGACAAGGCAAAAGCGAAGGCTAAGGCCAATAAGAAAACTTCTGCGGTGTCACGCTGCAATTCAACAAACAGACGAAGAGACCGCGGGGCTGAGGTGGGATAGAAAGACACCGACCCACAACCACGCCGTCCTGTCCGGAATGCGTAGTCCAAGTCGTACAGCGTCGTAGGGTTGGAGACGTTAGGTAGTCATGGTACTGCCGTATTCCAGGGGTTGGAGAGTTAGAGGATGGTAGATTTCCGTCAGCCAAGTCCAGGTTAGAAGTAGAATGGTCGAGGGACGAAGCCGGGGTCAAAGCGCTGGAGAGTGTAGAATCCACGAACACCGAGGATCAGGACAGGAGAAAAACAACAGGTAAGGCCAAGGAGGTTCAAGACAACTAACAGCAGCGGTGAGCACAATGCATAAACAGAGTTTATGCTCAGCAAGGATGACAGACCAGGGCCGGTATATAGTGGGAAGGATCCAATTAACCTTGCAGGGGGTGTGATCCGGTCCTCCAATGGTGTCCGGGAGGCAATAATCTGAAACAGCCTGCCAGGTCAGGCTTTCCTGGTGATTACCTTGGTGTTGCCGAGCACCCGAGCGCGTGCCGCTGCGCTCGCGGACGCTGACGTCACGCGGGCATGCTCGTCCAGTTCCCTCCCTGTGGGAGGTGCCGGCAGCTCCTTTTCCGACCGTGCGTGTACCGCCCTGGCAGTGCTGGCGCATTGTGTCGCCGTGAGACGCGTCCGGGCTGGCCTCGCCCGTGCGCAGATGTGACAGTATCCCCCCTTTAGGGAGCCTCGGGCGACGCTAGGATGGTTTATCAGGGTACCTACGGTGGAAGGCATAAATGAGACGGTTGGCATGTTCCTGACGATGAGGGATCCACTCTCTCTCTTCGGGCCATAGGCCTCTCCATGTGTACTAGATATGCAATCCTCCTATTGCACTTCTAGATTTGAGTATGGTCTGTACCTTGTTTTTCTTGTGACCCTCTACCAGTATGTTTTGCGGAGGTTTAGGTTGTCCTTTGGAGGATGTTGTCTTGTAGACATGGGTTTTAGAAGGGGGAGTGAAAGACGGAGGAATTCTCATATCTTAGGCAGTTCAAGCCGGTGGCTACTGGGTTGATCCTTTTAGTGATGCGGAAGGACCGATAAAGCGCGGTGCCATTTGGGTAGGTTACCTTTAAACAAATGTGTTTGGTGGATAACCAGACCCTTTGTCCACAGATACCCTGGGACCTCTCTTCTTCGTGACGGTCCGCTTTCTCTTCTGTATTTACCAGCGTCTGTAGGTTAAGATGGATCTTCTGCCATAAGTCTTGTAAGTGGAGGATCCTGTCCTCGGCGGCCGGACTCCAGACTTCAAGATAAGAGAAGGGGTGCAGAAGGATGGAAGCCATAGTTGACCATGAATGGTGACTGTTGGATGATTCATTACCGTAAATTGTTATGGGATGAATTCTCCCACGGTATGAGATTCGCCCAGTCGTCCTTGAGTATCAGCAACAAACACCTAAAAATTGTTCCAGATACTGATTGGTGCGTTCCGTTTGCCCATTGGTTCGGGGTGATAGCCGATGAAAAGTGTAGTGTACGTCCAGACTCTTCCAAATCGCCCTCCCAGAACCGGGAGATGAATTGGGATCCTCTGTCAGATACTATGACCAGGGGGGTCCCATGAAACCTGAAGATCTCCCTGATGAAAACGTCGGACAACATCGGTGCGGTGGGTAGACCTTTCATAGGGATGAAGTGTGCCTGTTTTGAAAACTTGTCCACCACTACAAGTATGGTGTCCATGCCTCTAGATTTAGGCAACTCAACGATAAAGTCCATAAATATGTGTGTCCATGAACGTTCCGGGATAGGTAATGGTTGAAGGAGACCCGCAGGTCTTGTTCCGTGCACAAGTAGAGCATGTAGCTACAAAAGTTTGTATGTCTCTACGCATGTTGGGCCACCAGAACGTGCGTTCGATGAACTCAGTAGTTCTTTTGGTGCCAGGATGACCAGCTGTCTTGGACGAATGCCCCCACTCCATGACTCTCCTCTGGTAAAGAAGGGGGGTGAACAAATGATCCTCCGGAACATTGAGTCCTGCTGGGATGTTGTTCTGAGCCTTGGTAATATCCGACAAGGCACTGAAAGTATTGGCTGCCACAATGCAAGTGGATGGAAGAATGGTCTCCTGCTGTTCCACCTTGTTTTCGTCTACCAGGAACTGTCGAGACAAGGCGTCGGCTTTAAGGTTCTTAGACCCTGGGATATATGAAATAAGGAAATTGAAGCGCGTAAAGAATAAGGACCATCTTGCCTGGCGAGACCTGAGTCGCCGTGCTCCCTCAATGTATAGTAGGTTTTTATGGTCTGTTAATATAGTGACTGGCGTTTCCGTGCCCTTCAGTAAGTGTCTCCACTCCTCTAAGGCCAGTTTGATCGCGAGAAGCTCACGGTTACCCACGTCATAATTCCTCTGGGCGGAGGATTTTTTTTTAGAAAAATATGCACATGGGTGAAGTGGAGCTTGAGGGTTCTTTCTCTGGGAGAGTATAGCACCTGCTCCTACATCGGAGGCGTCAACCTCTAAGGAAAAGGGTAAAGAAGGGTCTGGGTGTATTAAGATGGGTGCTGAGGCGAATGCCGTTTTTATCCTCTCGAAGGCCTGGAGAGCTTTGTCAGACCAATTCGTAGGGTCAGCTCCCTTCTGAGTGAGCTCCGTGATGGGTGCTACTACCGATGAGAATCCTTGAATGAACCTCCGGTAATAGTTGGCGAAGCCGAGGAACCTTTGGATAGCCTTGAGGGAGAGAGGACAGGGCCATTCGAGTACAGCTTTGACCTTGGTAGGGTCCATAGCGAGACCGGTGTCCGATATGATGTAGCCGAGAAAGGAGGTAGATTTTTGGTGGAACTGGCATTTCTCGAGCTTAGCAAACAAGTGGTTCTCTCTTAAGCGCTGCAAGACTTGTTTGACATGAGTAGTATGTTCAGGCATGGATCTGGAAAAAATTAGTATATCGTCCAGGTATACTATCACATGACGGTCCAGAAGGTCTCTAAAGATGTCATTGACAAAGTCTTGGAAGACTGCAGGGGCGTTACACAACCCAAACGGCATGACCCGGTACTCGTAATGCCCATCACGAGTATTGAATGCTGTCTTCCATTCGTCTCCTTGTCTGATTCTAACCAGATTATAGGCGCCTCTGAGATCCAGTTTGGTGAAGATCCTAGCTCCTTGGAGTTTGTCAAATAATTCTGCTATCAACGGAAGGGGATAGCGGTTCTTTATGGTGAGTTTGTTGAGACCGCGATAGTCTATGCAGGGTCTGAGGGTTCCGTCCTTTTTTTTGACGAAAAAAAATCCTGCCCCAGCAGGTGATGAGGATTTTTGAATGAATCCCCTATGGAGATTCTCCTGGATATATTGTCTCATAGCCTGGGTCTCAGGTATAGATAATGGGTATGATCCTCCTCTCGGGGGAATGGCACCGGGTAGAAGATCGATAGGGCAATCGTACGCACGATGTGGCGGAAGTTCCTCTGCCTGGCGTTTGTCAAAGACATCGCGAAAATCTTCATATATCCCCGGCAGCTGTATCCTGTCAGGATCCGTGACCTCCAGACCTGCCACTGCCTTAGGAGCAGACATGCAATGTTCCAAGCAATAGGAACTCCAACGTAGAGGCGTGGACTCTGTCCAGTCAATGACTGGATTGTGGATCCGGAGCCACGGGAGTCCCAGAATAACATCCGTGGAGGGAGTGTGGATAACATCCAGTGTTATGGTCTCGGAGTGGAATCACCAGTCGAAATCCTAAGGGGCACAGTTTGCAAGGAAATGAACGCGGGCTGCAAGGGTCGTCCGTCGATGGCTTCAAGGGCTACCGGTCGATCTTTGGGTACCAACGGTATCCTATTCTTGATAGCGAACTCTTGGTCAACGAAGTTTCCCCCTGACCCTGAATCCAGAAAGGCCTGTGTCTGTACTGTGAAGGTCTCACTGAATATGGAGATGGGTAGATAAATCCTAGTAGAGGGTTGAGGAGGGGGAAAGGTTGCAGTGCCCAGCGTGATCCTCCTTATACTCACTGGGCTTTGGCGTTTCCCGGTTTAAGCGGACAGTTGATCACCAGGTGGCCGTTATTGCCACAGTAGAGGCACGGCCCCGCTCGTCTTCTCCTTTGCCTCTCGAAAGCCGAAAGACTAGTCCCTCCCAGCTGCATGGGTTCGTCTAGAACGGGAGTTGTGGAGAGTAGAGGACCTATGGTGGAAAAGGAGGACGATTGTATACGTCGAGGGTGTTTGTTTCTCTCCATCTTTCTCTCTTGGAGACGCTGATCCATACGGATGCACAGGTTTATCAGACCTTCAAGTCCAGCGGGGCGATCCAGAGATGCCAGTTTGTCCTTCAGACGTTCGGACAGGCCCTGCCAGAAGACTGCAGATATGACCTCATCGTTCCAGCCGGTTTCCGAAGCCACCGTCCGAAAATCCAGGGCATAGCGAGCCACGGTACGGTCTCCCTGAGAAATGTTAAGCAGAGTAGATGCGGCGATTACCTTACGCCCTGGGGTGTCAAACACCCTTCTGAACTCGGCGATCAAGAGGGCGAGGTCTGAAGTCAGATCGGGACGTTGCTCCCAGATAGGAGATGCCCAGGCTAGAGCGGCGTCAGTCAGCAAGGAGAGTATGTACGCGACCTTTGATCGTGAAGAAGGGAAGTGAGAGGGAAGCAGCTCAAACTGTATGGAGCACTGGTTCAGAAACCCCCGACAACCGTTGGGATCCCCTGCATACCGGTTGGGCGTAGGTAGTCGTGGCTCAGAGGTATGCGTCATGAGAACAGGAGTGGTTGCGAGTGGGGCGGTGTTGGTTGTAGATAAGGTCAGGCGTCTAACTTGCTCAGTAAGGGTATCAACGTCTTGTTTAAGTTGGGAGACTAATTGTTCCTTCAGTGTGAACGATCCGGTAAGTTGCCGGAAGCATTCCTCATGTGTGTCTAGGCGTCGGGCCACCTCAGCGGCATCCATGTTTGTTGGGCTGAGCATATTGTCACGCTGTGCTCACCACAAACAGGACGGAAGACCGCGGGGCTGAGGTGGGGATAGAAAGACACCGACCCACAACCACGCAGTCCTGTCCGGAATGCGTAGTCCAAGTCGTACAGCGTCGTAGGGTTGGAGACGTTAGGGTAGTCAGGGTACTTGCCGTATTCCAGGGTTGGAGAGTAGAGGATGGTAGATTTCCGTAGCCAAGGTCCAGGGTAATAGAAGGTAGAATGGTCGAGGGACGAAGCCGGGGTCAAAGCGCTGGAGAGTGTAGGAATCCAAAGAACAGCCAGGATCAGGACAGGAGAGAACAGACAGGTAAGACCAAGCAAGGTTCAAAACAACTAATCAGTAGCGGTGAGCACAATGCATAAACAGGAGTTTATGCTCAGCAAGGAATGACAGACAGGAGCAGGTATATAAGTGGGAAGGATCCAATTACCTTGCAGGGGTGTGATCCGGTCATCCAATGGTGTCCGGGAGGCAATAATCCAAAACAGCCTGCAGGTCAGGCTTTCCTGGTGATTACCTTGGTTGCCGAGCAACCCGCGCGCGTGCGCGATGCGCGTCGCGGAGCGCTGACGTCACGCGGGCGTGCGTCCAAGTTCCCTCCCTGTGGGAGGCACTGGCAGCTCCTTTCCGACCGTGCGTGTACTGCCCTGGCAGTGTGTGGGCGCATGGGTCCGCCGTGTGACGCGTCAGCGGTGCGGTCTCTGACCGGAGTTGCGGCAGATGTGACATGCTGACCCCAAAGGCTAAGGGTTTTCATAGACGTCAGCCTTATTATGTCAAGAAGAAATATGGTGATGTACTCTCGACGCAAAACGATTGGCAGCCAACCCATCGAACCAGCACACCACCTCCTCCCATACGCTTCGACGACTCTGCCACCACTGTCCCGGAAATCTTCAGCACGTCTTCTCCTCCCCTCGTCCTTGACGCTGCCGCCGCCCTCCCAGAATCCCACGGGCCATCTTCTCCAGTTCTATCCGACGACGCTGCCGCTGGTGCCTCTGAAATCCACGGGTCACTTTCTCCTTTGCTCTTAGACGACTCTGCTTCTCGCCCGGAAATCCAAAGGTCACTTTCTCCATCCCTCTTCAACGACGCTGCTGCTTCTCCTCTACCGGATATCCACAGGTATGTATACCCGCTATGTCAGCCTCTATCTTCTCCATCCGTCGATCCATCCGTTGATCCATATGTTGCATCCGTTTATCCATATCTAGCATCCGTTGATCCATATGTAGCATCCGTTGCTCCACATTTAGCATTGTCTCCAGAAGCAGATCTATCTTTGCCAGCACAATAGAGTTCCCGGGGATATCCACACATCCCATTCAGCATCCAGTCTAACGAGCTGCTTCTTGTGCATAGCATGTGGACATCTGGGTGGATGGGTGCAACGGAGGATGAGATGGGGGTTCCATGGAGAGAAGCGGCGTCGTCGTCGAAGAAGGGTGGAGGAGGTGACCTGTGGATATCCGGTAGAGGAGAAGCGGCAGTGTCGTTGAAGAGGGATGGAGAAAGTGACCTTTGGATTTCCGGGCGAGAAGCAGAGTCGTCTAAGAGCAAAGGAGAAAGTGACCCGTGGATTTCAGAGGAAGCAGCGGCAGCGGCGTCGGATAGAACTGGAGAAGATGGCCCGTGGGTTTCCGGGAGGGCGGCGGCAGCGTCAAGGACGAGGGTTAGAGAAGACGGGCTGAAGATTTCTGGGACAGTGGCGGCAGAGTCGTCGAAGCGTATGGGAGGAGGTGGTCTGCGGGTTCGATGGGTTGGCTGCCAAATCGTTTTGCGTCGAGAGTACATCACCATATTTCTTCTTGACATAATAAGGCTGACGTCTATGAAAACCCTTAGCCTTTGGGGTCAGCAGAAGGTTTTCTTTATTGGCCTTAGCCTGTCGCTTTTGCCTTGTCGTGGAAACGGCAACCGCCTTTTGCTTTTTCTGCATGACAGGCACGGCAGAGGCGAGTGGGTTCCTTCGTCCGTAGAATCAGGGTTGATCCATGGAAGCAGATGGCACAATGCAGTATCTGGACAAGGGCAAGTTCAGATAAAGATCATCAAGTGGTGGGCTATGCCAAGTGTGTAACCCTTTATGCATGGCGGTGAGGTACAGGTGTTGAAAGTGGGCATACTCTAATGTGGGTCATTACCGTATAAATACACCATCCATTTTGTGGATTCACTGCACATTGAACAAGAATTGCAAAACATACTGGACACCTAACAAGCTCCTATCTTGTTCAGCTAGTCGTAGCTGATTGGAGGGTGGCAACCAACTACCTAATTGAAGCTTACCCACTCCCACATTTAAATGGTTAAAAGCTCACTCCTTAGCATCTCCCACTCTCAGGGGAACTTGGTTGCTTGCAGTATGATTGTGACAAATCTAATACAGAGTGCTTTTCCTCGTAATGTACAGGTGAATAAAAGCTTCAATCAGACTTAGAACTTTGCAACTAATATTGACAGATTTATTATAAATCATTCTTCCTGGTATTGCACAGGTTATTAAGAATTTATATTAGTGTTAGGGACCCTTGAGAATGTGGGTAAGGACCGGCTCTCCACCTCCAGGGACCCCACACGGGGAGGGTCGTGGGCCAAAAGAAGCCGAAAGGCCGTAGGTAGCCAACAAGAGGACGGGGACATGGCGAGAAAGGGGGAGAAAGAGGGGGAGAAAAAAAAAAAAAAAAAGAGAAGGGGGGGGGGGGCGGCGCCCCCACCCCCTCCCCCGCACCGCAGAATGCTGGTCCCTCCATCTCCCGCCGATCGGAGCCCCGTCTCACTTTTCAGGTAAGTGAAGTGGGTGTTGCAAGCGGTTGTGAAGATTTGAGAGCGGTGCTGTTCCCTCGTCAGCTGGCTCTCCTCTCCCGGTGGGTCGGTGTAGTCATCTCCGGCAGTGCTCGTAGACATGTTGGAATTGGGCGTGATCGAGGAGTCCCACAGCGAATGGTGTAGCCCTATCGTGTTGGTCCCTAAACCAGATGGGAATTTGAGGTTTTGCGTGGATCTGCAAAAGGTAAATGCTATATCCAGATTTGATGCATATCCAATGCCTAGGGTGGATGAATTGCTTGATTCGCTTTGTAAAGCAGAGTATATCTCCACCCTAGATCTCACGAAAGGATATTGGCAGATACCTCTAGCGGAAGAATCCAAATGCAAATCTGCCTTCGCCACCCCTCTCGGTTTATACCAATTCGTCACTATGCCATTTGGGTTACATGGGGCTCCAGCCACGTTCCAAAGGTTAATGGACAAGGTACTACGACCCCATAGGGCATATGCCGCGGCCTACTTGGATGACATTGTCATCTATAGCAGACACTGGCAGTCTCATATAAAAAGGTTAAGGGCAGTCCTAACGTCCTTAAGAGAAGCAGGGCTCACTGCAAATCCAAAAAAATGTGCCCTGGGTAAATCCACTACAAAGTACTTGGGCTATGCCGTTGGGGGAGGAATAGTAAGGCCACTAGCTAGCAAGGTGGCCGCCATAAAGGAAGTCCCCACCCCACAGACAAAGACACAGGTCTGCTCCCTTTTGGGGTTAGCAGGGTATTACCGGCGGTTTATCCCCAATTTTTCAGAAATATCTGCACCCCTAACAGATCTGACAAAAAAGAGTGCCCCGACCCAAGTTAAATGGTCTTGGGAGTGCCAAGACGCCTTTGACATGCTAAAAAAGTGCCTGTCAGAGGGCCCTGCTCTTCAGAGCCCAGATTTTAAAGAGCCCTTCATCATCCAGACGGATGCCTCAGAGGTAGGACTGGGAGCAGTGCTGTCTCAGCAATTTGATGGTGTTGAACACCCCATACTGTTCATCAGCCGGAAGCTGTTCCCAAGGGAAGTGAGGTATTCCGTTATTGAGAAGGAGTGCCTCGCTGTAAAATGGGCAATTGAGGCCTTGAGACATTATATCGCTGGAGTATACTTCACCCTGGTCACTAACCATGCGCCCTTGAAGTGGTTAAACACCATGAAGGACACAAATCCAAGGTTGACCAGGTGGTATATTGCCCTCCAACCCTTCTCTTTTGATATTCAGCATAGACCTGGAAAGGACCATGGAAATGCTGATTTTTTGTCAAGGGAAGGAGTGGAGGGTCGGGCCTCAGCCGTGTGGGACACTAGCCACACACAAACAGGGGAGGTATGTGACAGAGTGAAGTCAACTCCTATCAGTTACGCCTGGGAGACATATGTCTGAGTGCTTCATCCAGCACTCATAAGGGTTAACTCAGGTGGAAGTTAGGAAATCAGAACTCTTTAGCTGACACCTGAGAGCAGCAAGGTAGATAAAGGATCATGTGACTGGCAGTAGCTGCCAGAGAGAGAGAGAGAGAGAGAAGCACACTGCTGCGTGAGCCCTTAGCCAGAGGGATTTCACCAAAGACTACTTCAACTAAAGTAAGGATTATTCATTTGTTTACTGACTGCTTAAAGTACCCTTATGGTTTGGTTCTGGTTTAGCCAGCCAGCCTGCTAGATAGGTCTGCTGTGTTATTAGTCAGTTTTTCTCCCAAAGTGGAGCAGGATTTATTTTGTTAAAGGGACAGTGTACCCGCATGTTATGTTACTGTGGAGAAATAAAGCCACTGAACGTTTTTATTTAAACTGAAACTATACAGAGGCGACACGTTTAAATCTAATTGGGCTAGTTCCGCAAGCCGGGAGATTTCCCGGCTTGCTAGCCAAATCCCCTCGGCGTGCCGCGCGTCACCGATCCGCGGTCACGCTTCATCGGGTGCCTGCGCCCCCTGCACACGTGTCCAGGGCTCCCCGAGGGAGCCCTGGTGTCCCGCGATGTGGGGGATGGTGGTGGGGGGTTCTGGGGGACCCGGCGGACCCGGAGAGGGGAGGGAGAATCCCCGATCGGAGGACCGCTCCTCCGAGGCTTCGGCGCGCGCACGGGACACCCCGGCGCGCGCCCGGTTACTGTCGCGGCCGAGACTGGGTAAGTGTTAGAATAAACTCGGCCACAACAGTACGTGTGGATTGTTCCCTGAGCTCGGCTACAGGCCGTCCTGCCACACTCAGATTAAAAATTCCTGATGCATGTATATCTATATTGCTGTTTTTTTTGACGGTTTTAATCCCTCCTCTAATTCCTCTCTTTGTGGGCTTTCTATTTTTCTTTTTCGGGGTGTTGCTGATTTGTGATTTGTCTGCGGTTGGGATTTCTCCCCCCCCCCGGTTTGTCCTTGTCCTGTCTTTTCTCTAAAACAGAGCGCGATTCAGCTGATTTAGAGGGCTTCTCAACTTCTTGAAAAACCTCCTCTATATCTTTCTCTCTATAGTTATAACTCTGAGTAGCTTGTTTTTTATAATTCCCTTTCCAACTTGGTTTTCTGTTTCTATAATCCCCAGAGCCCCGTCTATCTCTCTAATGCCAATGTCTACCCTTATTGTCCCCCCAATATTGATAATCCTTCCTATAATGTGGATTGTGTTTTGGGGCATGGTAGTGGTCATGATTGACATTTTGATGACCTGGTTGGTTAGTGGGGTGTTTTTGCTCTTTCATTTCCATCTGGTTTTCTTTTCTATTTTGTTTCCAAGTTCTATAGCAATTATTTTGATAATATTCCTTATCTCGCCTTGCTTTTCTTTGTTTACGTAGTTTTGTGTCTCTTTCATTTTTATCAACCCTCAATTTAACTTTCTTTTCTATTTCTTTATATTTAGTATCATGATTTTGAACTCTAATCTGTTCTCAATTGATGTGATCTCTTCTTCAAATTTAACTAAACTTTTATTCCTATGTATTATTAAAAACTTCATCAAGTCCATTGAGGCCTGATCCAAAATTTTGTTCCACTTATTCATAAATTCACTGTTATCCATATCTGATGTAGGATCTTTAAAGATCCTTAGACCTCTCGGAATCCTATTATTGGCAACATAATGTTCTAATCTAACGTCCCAAATAGTTTTAGTCTCCTTAATTAGGAGCTGTTCCAATTTTAGAAAAATTGATTCTAAATCTTCTTCTTCACCAGTGGTGCTCTCTAATCGGACATCATCAGAGAAGATAATATCTATATCTACTGCTCTATAATTCCTCATATAAAAAATTGAATCTGATTTCATTTCAGTGGACATAATTAGAATCAAACTGTGGTGCTCCTATGTGTGGTGTGGTACTAATACAATATACAAAATAGAAAATACACACAGCGCAATCACACAGAGATAATCAAATTATACAATTACCACATATATCGGAGGGTACAAACCCTAACAATCTAACTTTCCCTGACTCAGTCTGCTGCCAGTAGGTCTACCGCTCCACAGGCTGGTAACGAAGAGATTCCAAAAGATTGACCTAGGCGCAAGTGGAGACAAGAAAAGAAAACATAGGGTAGTATGTTCTAACAATTTAGCCCCTAATTGGTACGATATGCACTCACAGGGGCTTATGCAGAGAGGTACTTACAGGAAAGGATGAAATCCGCCACAGGATTGACAATTCATTTTTTCCTATGCAGGGTACTCCGGTAGCGCGGTGTGCATGAAATTGCTAAGTAGGCGAGTTTCACTTGGCGTGAAACTCGCCATTTAGTGGCGCGTTGTATTTGCCCACAATACAGCCAACTTTTGTTGGCGGGCAAAATTTCCCCTGAACGCGCCATTTAGTAGCTCCGATTGGCGCGTACATGCGCATCGGAGCTACTGGAATCGTGCGTGTTTCAGCATTGGCGAAATCACGCTTCTCGGCACACGTCTGGCGAATTTGAATTGGCCCGCCATGTTCTCGCCAGGACAAGCTTTTCGCCTGCGTATTTTCGCCAAAAGATGGCGCTATTTCCATTCTCTATCCTCTCTACATAAGCCTGACAGTGTTGTAATTAATTCAAGCCTTGTATCCACTCTGGGATCTGGAACAGTATCGACAGTCTGGAGCGTCCAACAGCACGTATTCCACAGCCAGGTATTACCTCATACGTAGTGTTGCATATATAAAGGAAGGTAAAAAACGTACAAATAGTGTGTAAGGATGTGTATACATATATATGAGGGTTCCGCGCTGTCACTAACAAAGGAAGCGCCATACTGTTCTTTTGCCAGTAAGGTCACTGTGTGAATAGTCAGGCTGCGCATGCGCGAGGGAAGCGCGCGAAAGGCAACCAATCTGGAGGGACTTTGGGGGTTGCACTCTGAACTCTGAACTGTGGGAGAGTCAGCTGAGGCTGAGGACCAATAGGGTGCGAGACTCTGGATAGAGAGACAGGATGCGTGTGGGCGGTGGGAGACACGAGTGAGAGGTGAAGGAGGAAGGTGGCGGAACCTCGTGTGTGTGAGCGGAGGGTCAGTGACCCTTCCGCTTAGGTGAGAGACATTCCCCAGCCCCGAGGAGCATTACCCCTGTCATCGTAGGGTGCCGCTTTTGTAGGGACGGCCGTAGCAGTTAGGGACGTATCCCTTTAGTGCGGGTTCAGCTGCGGAGTTGCGGACGCCATCTTGGTCTGGAGAACAGACCGCGCAGCATAGCGGAGTGTCGGCGCAAGGCTGGAGCAACACTAGGGACCCTGTGTGAAGTGGTGTGGTCACCGCAGTGACCGGAAGGTATCGTTAGTCAACAAGTGCACCTACACCGGTCATCAGGCGCTGATCCCGCCTCCCACTAACTAATTGGGGGCACCAGTGTGCCATCATACTATTCTATACAGATACTAGTTACAGGACATACTCCTTGGGAGAGTGGCAGAGCCACCTGTGTACAGAACATTATTCCTAGCAAGGTGTGGCCGAGCCACTGTGTGTGTTACGTTATGTTATGTAGAGTATAAGGGTCTTATACATGTCATGTATACTCTGCAAGCTTCCGTTAGTTAATCTCAATAGTAAAAGGTTGCCTGTTGCACAATACCGTTGTTATGTTTCTTACTCAGGGTAGATTCTCTAATATGGGGAACCTGGGTAAGTGGAGGCGCTGCACCATGATAAGTAAGGGTATGACCCCAGGCTCCCCAATAGCGGAGGCTCAGAGCTCCTGAAGCCACAGGTATACACAACACCAGTAGTTCCTTTAAAGCAGGGATTCACAAAAAGGGCTACAAGTGTAACACAGTTTTAATAAAAAATGAATATAGTAACAATAAGTAAAAAACTCACACTTTGTGAGTTTTCATAAAACAGTTGAGAATTCGGAGTATCTCACACTCATAATATTCAGCTGATCTTCTGACAGTCTCTAGCGATATCCAAGTACACCTCTGATATTATTCAGGTATATGATGATAAATACACACAGGTCAGGTAACCTTGAGTCCCAGTGACGAACCACACTTTACACCAGCACTTTGAATAGTGCCCACAGTCTCCTCAGACTGGTTTATTTCCCATCTAAGTGAGCCCTGATTGAGTCTCCCCCTGCACCTAACGTGCTCCCAGCACTCACGGTACTTTTCGGGGTCCCAAAGGATCATTATGGTGTGCTTGGCTTCGGATAGTCAAGACTTCAGAGGCTTCCAATGAAACGCCTCTCCAACGCCGGTATCTCCCATCCTCTGCGTTCGTCCGTCACCTCCGCCGTGCGTGATGACGTAATGACGTCACTTAGTCGCGTAATCTCGCGAGAATCCCGTTCCTCCGATCGCAGCACTGCCAGCTGAATTGTTGAGTCCTCCACATTAAAACATGTAGCTTAACAGCTACCTAGTATTCCTGTGTACTGTAGACAAAAGATAATCCACGCCCTACGCGTTTCTCCTTTACGGCTTCGTCAGTGGCTGATCTCCCTCCCTGTCCCTCGTCTCAGGTTAAATACGTCTTCCCTTACATGATTGATTGGTTATTCAGTAAATTCAGAAATTTGCATATTAGATTGTCTAATTGCTATACTAATAAATTATACAATATGTCTAAATGCTTATTTATATTGGTCATTATTTTTTCCAAAATTTTTTATTAGGCAGTTAAACAATTACATGGTATGTACGGTATAAACAATATGTCAGCCTAATGTACATTTTTTTCTTTTTCTTGAGAGAGAAGAGAAAAGAAAAGGCTCAACGCCTCCATGATCTCACGAAGTCCATCAGGGAGGCGCGAGTATGGAAACAGAGAGGGAGTAGAGAAGGGGGGGCGGGGGGGGGGGGGGGGGGGGAGGAGAGGGTACAAAGGGTATAGCGGGGGGTGGTCATGATCCCCAGAACCTTGGTGATTCTGGTTTGGGCTTTAATATGAATTGGGCTTCTAGTTTGTTAGGGGGCGTTTCGTCTTATATGCGCCAAATAGGTGTACCATGGGTCCCAAATTGCTGTAAATGAGGTGGAAGACCTCTTAAGGAAAGCAGACAATCTCTCCATGTCCATTACTTCTTGCACCCTTCTTATTATTGTTTGTTTCGAGGGGGGAGACACTTTCTTCCAGGCGGCTGCCACCGCACACCTAGCCGCCGTGAGGATGAAGGAGACTAATTTTCCTGTTGGTCGGTCCAGATAGTCTAGGGGCCTGGCCAACAGGTAGGTCAGCGGTTCGACAGGTATTTTGAGGTCTGTGACCTCCTCTATTAATTTTTGTGTTGTTTCCCAGTATTTCTGAATTTCCGGACATGTCCACCAAATGTGGGCCATGTCCCCCTTTTGACCGCAGCCTCTCCAACATAGATCGGATGCCAGTGGGTAGATTTGATTTATTCTGACTGGAGTGAGATACCAGCGGAACAGTATTTTGTAAATGTTTTCTTTGATTGTGGTACATATGGAAGTTCCTGAGGCATTTTCCCAAATACTTTCCCAGTCCTCTCGGTCTATAACTATATCCAATTCTGCTGCCCAATGCAGCATGTAGTCATGCGTGGGGACTTCTGTAGTCCCTCCTAGCTCTGTGCAGATTTGTGTTATTAGACCTTTCTGGTGATCTGTTTCGCTGCAAAGTCTCTCGAAACCTGTGAGAGGGGGAAATTCCAATGTTGGGGATAATGTTTGGAGAAAGTGCCGAATTTGTAGGTACTTGAACACGTTCAGTCCTAATATGTCATACTTGGTTTGTAGATTTTGGTAGCTCAGGAACTTCCCGAGGCTCAGGAGGTCGGCAATCGTTTTAATGTTTTTGGTTTGAAATTGGTCAAATTGTCTGGGCTCACAGCCAGGTGGAAATTTCGGATTTCTGTGGATTGGTATGAGTTGGGATTGTAGCGATGTGAGCTTGTACTTGAGTTTGCTTTTCGTCCAGGTCTCCCAGGTGTGTCTCATTGGGCCTAATTTGAATTTGTTATTTTGCATGTCCTCCCTGCTCAGGGACCAAAGGCAAGCCGGCAGTGAAGGCGTTCCGGCATATTGCGTTTCTATATCCAGCCAGCAATATTGATTTGGGCTTGCGTTCCAGACTACCACCTGTCTCAATTGTGCGGCCAGATAGTATTTTGTAATGTCTGGAACTCCCAATCCTCCTCTCCCCCTTGAAGCCAAGAGAACTGACCTGGGGACTCTAGTTTTTTTACCTTGCCAAATAAAATGGAAGATTGATTTTTGAATATTTTTCAATTCTGAGCCAGGGATGTGGACCGGGAGAGTCTGGAAGTAATATA